>JXSR01S011127.1:0-12821 GCA_000969725.1 Ophiothrix spiculata
ATGAAATACCATAATAAATGGTAGTTTATACATTTTATTATGGCTTTTCAATTCAATTGATGTTGACATAACTTTAGGAGAATATATTCAAAAAACACAACATATATATCGTTTTCTTTTCATTCTCGAATTATGTTTAAAATGTCAAATATATGATAATGATAACCAAATTTGTCAGGGCATTATCTTTGTTCTTTTGATAAAGCTGTTGAATTGCATGGATGTTGAATGTCTGAAATCGATGCGCGATTAATAGCCATTTATACTGTTTTATAAGGTACAGGGATAATCGGAGCGGAAAACACACTTTAACACTTTAAAAATACTTTAAGTTTTTGCAAAAGTATGTCATATACATTCATATTTTCATAAAGTTGGATTTGCATTAGATTTGTCTGCATATTGACATGATTAGTATGAATACTTAAAGACCTAGGTCTTTTCAAATTCTTTGTTTACAACATCGTAAATTCTAAGTTTTAGTTTCAGGCTTTTGGTATCTGCTTGAGCTTTTGTAATCTGGTATAAAAAAAACCTCATTTCAATCTATACACCAGGATCTTGACTCTTGATTATTAATATCGTTCGCTCAACCGACGGTGCCAATTGATTAAATTAATCGTTCATACAAAATAATAATTTTTAGGTGCTTGACATTTTCGACAATTTTGCAAGTTTGTTTGTGAGCATTAGAAGACGTAATATTAAGTACTATTCAGGTGAACATTTTGTCTCGTACCCCCTCTTGTCTCTTAGAAGATTACAAAAAATGAATGTTACGGTAGTAAGCAAAAGAATTCGTAGGTGTACGCAATTGATTTATTTGCCGATTCCAAATGTTTTGTAAATATAAGAAGTCCACACAATTGATTCATGGAAGCAATGAAAAGGAATGACGATTTACAATTATGCAAATTTTTACAAAAAGGCGAGTTAAAATTATTTTACAATAGATTTGAACTCAGGTACTATTCTATTTATTACATTTCTACAGTGATTTACATGATGAATCGTTACAACTTTCATGAATTAGTGTAAGCGCTGTTTCTTTTTTAAATATCAGCAAGATAATACCCTCCATGCACTTTTATTCTCAATATTCTAGGATTGTTATCTTGAATGCCACAGAGCAAGCCACATCCATTATAGAGATGATAAAATCTAGATCGCAGGCACAGGAGTTCGGAAAACAGATATCTTTTAGACATGTATCAAAATGCCCAGCGTGCCTTTTCTGGCTTCACTAATGGGTTTTCTTGCCTGCTGTTTTTAGCCTGTAACACATCAGATTATAAGCGTTTCGAAAACACTACCAAGAATATTTTCCCTGTACGTTTCAGTAGAAACTCATTTATGGGGTACCGATTTTTCGTACATTTTTGTGATTTGATACGTGTGGAGGTGTGTGGGGTGTGTGTGTGTTGAGAACGTTGACAAAAATATTGAGAATTTAAAAAGCACACTCACATTTTTGACATAGTTTTTCTCGAAATGCGAAGTATCATTCAAAATGATTCCAAAACAAAATTCTATGTGGTGCATAGAGGAATATCATGAATACAGGTTATCCTAGACCTAGAGCATACCGCAAATCAAATGCAATTACTTTTCGTGTAGATATGAGATACATTATACACAGCAAAACACATTTTGGTTAATCACGGTGATACGGAATTAAGATTTCTTACATTACATCAAAAGGCTTAAAATTAAGCTCTTCAACGTTACTTATAAGGCTACGTTCATCACCAATATGATTTGTGGGAAATCGCCCTTCAAACATTGTTCAAAAATATATAAATCGGTAGAATAAAAGTGTAATGAAGATAGTCTGATATCTAAAAGCTGTGATGCGCCATACAATACGACTAGCCGATGGAACAAATCAAGAAAGTGAAATGTAAATACACAAAACTGCAAATGCCAAACGTACTATATAGAATACTATTCTCCAGAGAAATATCTACGGTGCAATGTAGACGACAAACCCCTAAAACATTCAGGGTAATAAAACGTGATCTAGGCTGCAATTCAGAATGTAATATCTCAATTTTTAAGAGTAAAAATCGTAGCGATTACAAGGAATGTTTAAAGGTTGTTTTTATGTTTTACATGCACACATTTATACAATGGACAAAATACGTGGACAAAATAAGTGAAATGGTTATTTGGAACAATTGTCATTTCGAACATTTTTTAAAATTATTTTGTACCGTAGTCATGAAGTAACAGAAGTATAGTAATATTACGTTACACTTTTTCAATTAAAATACAATAATAAAACTGCATTTAAACAACTTTTGGCCAAATACAAAATGGAAGGCATTGACATGACATCGTACTTAAAATTTACTTTTAGTCATTTAGGTAAGTAATGTATTGTACCATTGATCACTGAACATAAGTGTTATCGCAATTTTTATCTATTCTACCTGTCATGTTTGTTGCATCAAACACTAATTGGTTTTGACATTTGTTGTGCAAACTACCTAATGAGTTTAATAATCAAAATGCCTTGCACTGTATACACAAAGCAGAATATACGCTATATTTGCCCATCATCATTAACCTTACTTCGTACTATATCCACTTGATGCTCCACATTAGAGCGTTAACCCCATTTACCCGATAATTATATATTTCATTTGCAAGAATAAAGTGAGCATTTTAAGCAACATTTTGAGTTAAAGTATGAGTCTCTATTTCTTTATAAAAACCGTACGATGCGCTGCAATCCACAAACGTAGAAATAATACAACCATTCACTTTACTGCCCTTTATAAGCCTTATTTACTGTAAAAATATGCTAATCTGACATTTAATGAGAATTGAATATGATGCTTGTAATGACAGTCTGATATAAATCCTTAGCAGCTCTTAGCACCAATTTCTTAAGTGTAAACATTTACGAATGACGACTTAAATGATATTCTGTATAGTCTGTAAACAGGCATAAAAGACGTCAATTTGTTAATTTAAACACAGACAGTCTTACTTATTAAAGTTAACCTTTAGTGGAATAGACGGTTGACATACCAATTCTCATTCATATTTACAAAATTTATAATTTGTTCAAATAGTTTGTCATATGCTATTCTTGACTGACTTGTCAATTTGAGCTCTAAATTCCATGAACCTTTGTAGTATCAGGACTATACGTAACAACAAAGTACAAAGTAGTCATATTACGTACTCGTACCCATTTTATCCTGAACCCTGGCATACATAGTATGTAAAATGATCACAGCGTCATTCAAATTCAGAAGCAAGTTTCAGTTGTTGACTTCAACGATATCTTCGGTTTACATCGATGAATGTTTTTCTTATTTTCAGCAATGATGAACAAATCTATGGACTTAAGAATGATATTACTATTGAGTAGCTGATGTGCCCAACGTATGAGGAAAAACGACGTTTCAATGCACAATATTTATTGGGATATCCTCTATGTATGCGTACAAATTTACCTTGACAATATTTTGTTTTATTTCTTTAAAGTGTTTGGTACCCTTTAGTTGAAAGTTTGAAGCGGTTTAAGCTAAGTATTTCTACTCAACATCAGTAACTGAGTGCAAAATTGCTTTTACACATGCTTCAATGTTTACAACTGCAATTCTGAAGTATATTCCCAAACATCTTTTTGTAAATATACAGTCCCAAAGGAAAACCTAATGTGTATATATACCAGGGAAATGCTCCAACTTGTACCGACTTGTGTAAATCACCGATGGGGGTTAAGTGCTTTAAAGAAAGTTCCATCAATTAAATTTCTAATGCTTTTGCGTGAGCATTGGTTTCTTAACTTTAAAACATCTAAAAATTGCTTTTATAATACACCATGTGTTTGTTAATTTCCATATTAGTGCAATCTTTACAAAAAATAATGTTTTAGGCAATCTAAGGCGCCTTGGTTTAGATTGCCAAAGTAACTGCGTAGACGCATCGTGACAACTTGTTAAATATTATACAGGAAGCCAAAAGCACTGATTAGTACAGGTAAGAGGACACCTTAAATTAAAGAGGCATGTCTAATGCAGCAAACGTTCTTGTTGAATGAAAATGGTTGGAATCGTTGGCGTTTATTATATTTGACCTACAAAAGAAGTTCTCCCGCAAAAAAAAAATTGTAATAAAATTGACAAGTCATTGTGGATTTGATTTGAAGATATTGTTAATATTTGAGAAATTCATCTGCAAAATAACGTAACTTTGCTTAACTATTTTAGGTATGGCAATATATCACACCTTGAATTATTGTGCAATGCATTTTTCAATTATTTCTGTTCAATTGCTGCTGATATATCTGCAGCATACGACGGGGTATCAAAAAGTTTCAAAGATAACCAAGAAAAAATGTAGCCAGGAACATCTTTACATAGCCGCTGTGCAAAGTAACACATTTTTTCCCCTGAAAACTGACTGTCCATAGACCGACTTTGTAGAGGTTCTCTTTTAGCCAAAAACGCCAACATTGTATTTCGCTAAAATCAACATTTTCAGGTCAGCCATACTTTATTACGTTGTTATGACGTCATATTTTGACCAATTTTCATAAATTTAGTATCAATGAAAAGAGGAGACCCTACACTATACTATTGTATCAAATATCTTAACTTTGGGTGTGTCTTAATAGAATTACTGGACTTTAACGCTTCAAATACAGGGATTTAATCTTGCCACATATCTCTAATGTCTCAATGTAGTTTATCTGGTTAACGTATGCAGGTTGTTGACATCTATCGACACCTTTATGGAAAGTATAAATACCATTGATGTCATTTTTGCACCATAATGTACACAAGGACGAGTGACCATCCTGACAAAAGTTCATTGATATAGCTTATTCCCTTCTTGGTGATCTTTAAAACTTTTTGATACCCCCTCGTATAAACAGTAAAATAAAAGTCAAAAGAGTCAGGAAAAGCTTTGTTTATTCCATTCTGTGTAAGATATTTGGATGTGAACACCTCAGTATCAGTAAAGTGAAATGCAGATATTACCAAAAATGCCGAAGGCAAGACGCATCAATTATAGTGAATTCGATATGTTGCAACAAAAATAGCCTGAACGGAAGAACAAGAAAGGAACTTGCAACTGGAAATGAACAAGGTGTGAATTTACAATTGTGCTCTTAAAAGTATTAACAGACTGGATGATATCACCTTGTCACCTTCACCTTGTTGAGGCTTTCGCCAAGGAAACCTAACTTAGTACTTGGTTCCAAGTAAGCTAAAGGAAGCTTATCTTCAACAGGACTCAAAGATGTTTTTTAAATTCAGTTTTGAATGCAGGAGGAAGACCGGAGTATCCGGAGAAAAACCTGCGGAAGCGAGCATGGACTAAAAACCAAATGCACGTAAAGCGTGGGGCGCGGGGCTCGAACCCGGGACCTCATTGGTGCAAGGCGAGGGAACTACTGCTGCGCCAACCCGCTCCCCCTATGTTAATGTGTTGTTACTAGACTTACTTGTTATCCGAAGTGCATTTCATCAATAAAATATCAAATGAAATTTTCTACGAATATCAGATTTCCAAAATGTTATGTTTCGTAAAATGCATTAGAAGGACGAGTTCATAGATGTGTATTATTATTCATAAAAGTAGGATTTACATCAGATTTACATGTGCATTTGTATTCGAATACTTTTAGATCTGTACACTGCATTCACTGTATTGGTTATAACTTTTCTATCAAATGTGCATAATGATTTAAGACAGTTTCTATGAGTAAGCTATTACTTTGATTGTTGTATATTTTAGGATGTGCCAAAAACAACTTGATTCAATTCCAATGCATTGTGTCTCTATTTTATTCAAATCTTTGAGGTATGCTTTTCAAATATTGACCACGCCGATCTCAAGTTATCTCCACTTTGGTCAAAAAATTCTTTCGTTCTTCTCACTTGATCAATGTTTGCTTGAGTCTTACCTTCCTTTGTCCTATTCTACAAAACATCGTACCAGACTGCTCAGGGTACTGTGAAAAATTGACATTAACATGTTGCTTTATTTTCAATCAGCTACCTTTAACATTGCTTAGCCAGGTAACTTTGGTCAGGAATGCCTTTTTTATTTAAATGTTTATATTTCAGAATAGCATTGTTTTCTATGGTCATGTTTGATGTCATTTTCTTAAAAAATGAATATGATTTATAGGATTGAAGAAAAAATGATATAATCTCTGGTCGAAAGTCCTTGAAATATTGGTGAAGAATTTTTATTTTTGACCAAAAATTGGATTTTTAAAAGTGTATTTGTAAAATCAAAAATAGATATTTGTGAATGGGAATGTTTGCCTATTTGCTGTAGCAAGAGGCCAAACGTCATTACACGTTACTTGCCTTAAACTTTTGTACCACCGATTTTGACATTTCACTGGTAATAAATCATCCAATATTTAGCCCACCCACTTACTATGTGGTCTACTTTGAGGGTTGTGAAGGACACAATGATGCCCTCAAGGTATATTCCTGTCCTTCAAGGTATGAAAATTGGTAACTTAGTGGGTTGTGGACTGAATATTGGATGATTTATTACCGGTGAAATGTCAAAATCAACGGTACAAAAGTTTAAGGCAAGTAACGTGTAATGGTCACGAATATCTACCTTAGTGCCACGTGCACTGCATTTTATATTTTAGCCCTATACCCTATTTAGGACTGACCAAAGTTGCGCCAAAAGCCGGGTAACTTTGGTCGGGGTATTTTTTTAAACTCTATTGGTAGCTATATAAAGTTGATTTTGTTTTTATTTTAAATATTATGTAGAAAGGACCCCAAATGTTACAAATAAGTGGTATTTGATCTGTTGAAAAACGGTATCAGAAAAACTCTGAAAATTCATCAACATTATCATACTACAAAAACAGTTAAACAGTTCATGTAAAGGACTTATCCAAATCAAGTTAGGCTTCAACCAGGGTTACCATTCTCCGGCCAACAATAAAAACCAAATCTCTTGATATCAGTACAATTTTCCATGAGCTCTTAAATGCTGCCTTAATTGTTAATCTTCTATTGAATGTAAGAGATAATGATGATTCATTATTATATATGAGGAGATTAACACGTAAATGGTTTCAAAATAATATTTTTAAAAAATCTTGAAAGAACACATCTTCGAATGAAAATAATACAAATTTACTTTTTTGTGTATCTACAGAGAAAAGAAATTTTAGTATTAAAATAAAGGTAACTTGAAATTTGTTTGGACAAATTGTATTGTTTTAAAAGCAAATAAAACAATATTTTATTGTTATAGTGAAAAAAACACACCATATTTCAAAGATTTGCAATTAAATAAAAAAGAGAAATAAGATATTTATGTGATTTAAATTATTTCTTGCTCACCCTGTATCTGTACTTTCATTTTGGTTTCAATTGTTAAGGATCGTTATCTTGTCTATATCTCACACAACAAATAACATCCATTATATAGTTCCCGATAACGTCCACATCGCAGGCACATGTGATGGTGAAAGCAGATATCTTTACATGGATGTATTACAAAATACTCAGCTTGCCTTTTCTTGCTTCACTAATGGCCCCGTCACTTAGCCTGTAACATGAAACTACCACGTTAGATGAAGTAGTATATGTTCAGATAATACGTTGTTTCCAAACACTACACCAAGACTATTTTTTCTGTCTTCTGATTGGTAGATACTACCAGCTATGACAAAAATTGTATTATTGTTGTTATTGTTGACAACTTTGACGAACATGGGGAGTTCAAAAATGGTTGCCGACATATTTATGTATCCATAGTTTTGTGCAAAATGTGTGCATTTGGCACCCCGTTTTAGTTTTGAAGCATATTAACAATATACGGTACTTTCTTCTACATGTATAAATCCAGGTTTGTAACACGTAACCCTATTTTGTCGGTCATTTTGGATCTTACTAATGTAGAACTGGATACATGTTAACTATATTATTTGGAGGACCGCTGTTTTTGCTCTCTCTGAGCTTTTTTAATTGATCATGTTGAATACTATAATGATTTCAGTGAAAATCGATTTAAGTCATTTTTATATCGACTGACTGGCCTAGTAAGTCTAGTCGAAAACACTTTGCTGCTGCAAACGATGATACTCAATATTAAGATACCTACTAAATGGCTCATTCTCCGATAAAGTATGCAACTTTGGTATAAGAAATTTTAAAATTTCAACTACTAATAACTCATGAAAATCATACAAAATCATAAGAAACAGTGCATGGGAGATTTAAAACAAAACTTGATTTTTTTTTTAACCATTGTATTCCCTACTGTTTAAGATAAAGTATCTGTCGTTACGTATCTGTTTTATTCTTTTCTAAATCGTTAATGGGCAAAACTATTTATCAACTTAATTTATACACTCGATGAGTAAGCTTTTACAATAGTTAAATATGTTATAGCATTCCCCTTTATAAATGCATTGCATTTTCACGAGGGGTAATGAAATGTACATAACGTATCTGTTGCGGCACTAGAGTAACATATAACTTTTTGACATGAATATGCTTGCATATTTTTATTTTTATGATGGTATGCTAAAATACCGACGAAGTAATTGATTTTGTTGATTAATTTAGTTACTTGTCCCTCAAGTTGAATACTGATTAGATTAAGCGTTAAAGGTTAAGGTCTATAGTTACATTCTAGGTTAAGTAGATTAAGGGCTTTAACGTTGTAGGGTTCAGAAGTTTCTACTGCCAGGTTCAATATAAAATGTTATGCGTAAAACTTCAGGCATTTGACGTTCGAGAAGCGACTTGTGTTTGTAATGTTTACCATACTACAAGTTGTCAAGTCGCTTATCAAATTCCTTATAATTGCCACTTCACAGTTTATTCAACCCGCACATAACTGAATAAATCAAATGATATCTCATCTCACATCTCATATCGTCTATTGCAAAGTAATTCTCAAGAACAATTTCAAGGAAAGTGTTTTAAAGACTGCAGTCATTCACACAACTTGACAATGTGAACATGCGAAATACATAAAAAAAAAATGACTTCATGCTTCACGATTCATTTAGAAATGTAGCTATAGTACAAGTATATTATTGAAAAGTTGTATTTTTATTGTTGGGTATCCAAATCCTGTTATTTTAATATTATAGTTTCCTTTTAAATTTTACAATAATGATGTAATATTACATGTAATATAACAAAGGAGAGTTCAAAATATGTCCCCTAGGTTGATGATATAATCTGCAGAGACACCAAATTGGAAATGGAGAGTTTTTCAATGTTTTTTTATGTTTACATGCCAATTGTCGGGTTTAGATTGAACACAAACAAACATCATACATTATATACATAAAAGAGGTTTTAAAATGTTGAATAATACACCAGACAGGACGCGTTTTGTTACATGTGACGAAAAATATTGACTGGAAAAAGAAACTGTAATAAAATACATATGGTTGATAGAAGACGACATTATTTTGTGATGTGAAAACATAAAGTGCACTATTTTTCCTTTTTGTTAATATCAAATGCGTCATTGTCTATTTTTAAATTCAAGACAATGCCTAACATTTTCAAACAAAAAAGAAAAAAAAGGATATCTTATACACCATTCAAAAAAAAATAAAAAATTTACATATTCCATTATTTCTTAATACAAGCGTCAAAGGAAGTCTAAAGCATTCAATGTCAACTTAACTTTTAATCATGTGGTTGCCAAAACGAGAATGCAATGAAACGCTGACGTGTTATATTTGCAACGGGAATCGTCAACCTATTTTTAGGAAAAATTTGAATTAGAGACTAATTCAAGACTACGTTCGCGTTAAATACACCTTGGTATAATGACCTTTCTATGAAGTAAAATTGTAAAGAATTTCCACTTGAAGGAAAACCAAATTAATAGATTTGAACAATAATGAGGTACATATTTTTTATACTTGCGTATACGATCCAAAGAACCTGAATTAACGTAATATTATTCACAATGTGCTTTCATTTATATTATACTTTTGGTATTTTTTATCCCTCGTCCTCCAAAGAGGGGGGGGGGCTTGTTGTTGTTACACCCTAAGGTTTTTTTTCTTCATAATTACGCCTTGACCGAATTTGATGATCTTAGTATCTTGGGATAGCGGATCATACCTATCTATTGATAGCAAAATCAAGTTCATAGGTGGTTCCGTTCCAAAATATAAGGGGGTTGCAACAACAACCCCTTCGGATATCGTGTTACAAAAAATAGCTCATGAAGACAAAGATTAATCAACAATCATTTATCTATACAAAGAAGCTGTGTGCTTTCAAAAGGTCAGTAATGAGCAAATCTGTTCAATCTTACCATGCTTAAAACAGGTTAATCGGTATAATCGTGTGATTAATCCCAATTCTATGATTTAAGATTTAAAATGATAAAGACAAGACATTTTAAAAGTGATCGTTATGGTAGAATGGACGCTATCAGCGATTTTGATCAGATGTATGGCTTAGGGTTAACACGTACACCGTTGAGTTTATGAGAATTCAAGGAGAACAAGCTTAAAGTGATACATCATTAAATATTTCTTGTCAAGGATCTCAGACATGTTGTTTTCCGTTCCCAGTAGCATGTTATACAATAACATCCTTTAACAAATGCACCTACAAGCTGCATTTCACTTGTTTTGTGATGCATTCCTTTGAAGATATCTGTGGGTTTCTACCAATTAAAAAAACAATTTTTGATAAGACGATCTTTGCAAATTTGTACTTATCCTTAGAAGTTTGTTGTTTCATTACAGACCACCTGACTGAGTCACCACTCCATGATGATGGCTACTTACATACTTACAAGTAGTATAAAACTCACCTCAAAACACGGTGGGTTTTTTTCTGTTTCCTGAATAACTCTTTTTTCCCCTAAAAGCGCAGTACTTGACAATAATACTTATCATAAGCACCCTTCTGAGAGTATTAACCCTAGTTCTACGAAAGGAGGGGGGGGGGGGCTAGCGATTTTTTTCTGCCACTGAAACTCCTAGCGCGCAGTGCTAAACGACTTGGTGTACCTGTTAGTTCATCCTTTTTGATTATTTTAGCTAAAAAGTTAGACCCTACCACATTCGGGGGGATACAGTGCCCATATAAAGTAAATTTTTAGTCATTTATCATGTTTATACAGAAGATATTCATTTCAAACTTAATAGTTAGGTAAAACTAGTGATTTTCTACAATAGTTAGCAAAAAAATTATGAAAATCGGTTATTCCTATATTTTCCGTACAAATGCCGATGTCATAGTGATGCCATACATTAACGGATGCCCTTGAATTTGACCTCAATTGAAAGAGGAAACTGATACCTATCCATTGGTACAACATACATGGGGGGTTTGGGGGATTCGGTATAAAAATGAAACCTTCCGTATAATATAGAATAAAAAACCAAAGAGGTTGCATTTTCCACCATTTTGAATATTGTTTTAACGCTATATGCCAACAATGACAATGGAAGAAGGAAGAAGGTCGATTCATTTACTTGCCTCATTGACTTTGTCATTGATCGTGTTAATGGTCTCAGTCATCTATTCGGGTCCGATGATAGTTCGGGACAAATCGGATATTGTCGTCGATACTCAATCGTCATGGTCAATTACTATAACAAGTTTCGAAGCGGTACTCAATAAAACTTTAAAACCAATCAATGACCATAATTATTATTATATTGTAATGTCTGATAATGAACAAACCATTTACGATAATGGAATGCTACTTCAAATTGATTCGCAATTACGATGTTTTACCGATGTATACGTTTATGATCATTTGATCAAATGTCACCAATGGAAATTTTCATGCCACACATTGCCTAGTGAAAAACCAATTTTGTATGTTTCGATTCTATCTGTACCACTTAATGTACCTAAACATGCTTTTATTAATTGGTCCACTAATGTTAGAAATAGTCCGATAAAATGCGTTTGTTTCATGATATGTCTATTGCTATCTGGCGACATTCATTGCAATCCCGGGCCAGGTATCTGTATGGTGTGTAATGCTGAAATCCAAAACAATCATCAAAATGTACAGTGTAGTGAATGTCATCTGTGGGCACATATAAATTGCAAGGATTTAGGTAAACCCTTACCCGACCAAATCAACCATCATTCTAAATTTATATACTGGGAATGTCCTCAATGCATGTTACCTAATGTGTCAAACTCGTTTTTCTCGTTATCTGATCTTGATCTTTCAAATAGTTTTTCTGTTCTAGAATTAAGTGATGATGTAGACCTATTTAAATCCTCTGAATTTACGACTTCTAGTCCAAAACCAGATAAAATCACAGATACAAGCAAACAAACTTCTGATAAAAAACACAACCCTATTAAGATAATGTTTGTGAATTGTCGCAGCCTAAAGAGCGAAAGAAAGCGACACGATTTTCAGGAGCTTGTTGAAACGCATCACCCAGATGTTATATGCGGTCAAGAATCGCATATTGACAGCTCCTTCTCAAATGGTGAAATCTTTCCCCCTGGATACAATGTATCCCGTAAAGACAGGAATGTCAACGGGGGCAGGGTGTTTCTTGCAGTATCTAATAGATATATTTCATCAACTGAATACTACCTAGATGATGAATGTGAAGTAATATGGAACAAAATATGCATAGCCGGTTCTAAACCATTGTTAATAGGGTCATTCTATAGAACAACAGATGAAAATATAAATTCCTTACTTGCTTTAAATCAATCGCTCAGAAAACTAACCAATAATGGTCCTCGTCCTATTGTTATTCTTGGCGGTGACTTCAATCTGCCTGACATTGATTGGGTGAATTATACTGTTAGGCCAAGTCCCCAATACGGTGTTAAAATAAA
>JXSR01S011127.1:14741-25139 GCA_000969725.1 Ophiothrix spiculata
CATCTAAATTCCGCGTTATGGCTCCCCATACAAATGTTTACAAATTCAGCTTCTTTCCGCGCACTATACTAGATTGGAATAGCTTACCATCCACACATCTCAATCTAAACAAATTGGAATCTTTCAAAACCAGTCTCTGTAATATCTAAGTATTGCAAACTCTTGGGGTAACCTTTACCTCAAGGGCATAGGCTGCCGGTATCTTACATGCGGCTACCCATATCACAATTCTTTTTAATGATTGTAAACTCTTGGGGTAACCTTTACCCCAAGGGTATAGGCTGCCAGTAGCTTACCTGCGGCCACTCATATCACAATTCTTTTTATATCATTGTTGTATTATTGTTTAATGTTATGGTAATGTATTGTTTGTATGACGTATATTGTATCTCTGTCAGATATTGTCTTTTGACAACTTTACAGAGTATTATTATAGATGTAGATAGATGTAGATGTAGATGTATGTATGTGGAAATCGCCCCGTATAACAAGGGTTAATGAGAAAAGAATAGAAACACTTACATTTACCATTCTTTATGTTTTTATCATCTTCTGTTTAAATAAGAAACATACCTTTGGCCTTTGCAGTTTGTATTTTTGCATATCAGACTGGCGGAAACGTATCTTATACAACTACCAAGAATTTAGTAAGTCATTGTCCTAAGTACACATACCCTATTCACTCGTCTAATTCAACTATTTTCCATTTGCCAATCTCCTTAAATTAACAAAATCCCCATTTCCAAAACTTCGGCAAATAGTCATACTGCATGACTGACACTTCATTTCAATTATTTTAACAATTTTTGGCACGCTAGTATGAAAGTGCTCAACTGTAACGTGATCTAAATTCCGAAAATGAGTAGTTGAATTGGACAAGTGGATACGGTTTGTAACAACAAAGCTCAAGTTTTTGATACAAGTAAAAATGAAACTTATGTCAGAAGTACTTTTACGATCTCTTTTTGAAAGAAGAAGAAAAATAAACAGATGTGAACAATATTGGAATATTTTGGAAGTTGTACTATTAAAGTGTGCTTATGCGATGCTTATCCTAATCTAATTCCATTATAAAAAAACGGCGATTTTGTCACTCGAATGTATTTTACCATTGATTCTTTCAGAATCTTTTATCTTATTTTTAATCTCATTTCATTTATGCCCTGGGTTAACACGTACTCTGCTATAGAGTAAAGGAATTCACGGAGAACAAGCTTATAGACATACATCTGTAAGTATTCCCTGTCGAGGGTCTCAAACATATTCCGTTACCTGCAGCATCTTACATAATTAAACCATTGTATCTAGAAAATGCATTCCGGTTATTTTGAGTTAACTGCTTTATTCAAAATTGCTAGTGCCTTCTTATAAGACGATTTTCACTTATTTTTACTTATCCTTATAAAAATATAAATCATTCTGTTTTCAGTAAAGATGACTTGATGACTTTTAGCGAAGCTGAAATAAATGTATATTATCATTAGTATAATTATAATAAGTTTTGTTAACCCTAGTTATACGGAGCGATTTTCACAAGCATATTATACGGAGGGTGGGGGGGGGGGTTGCAACCCCCCCCCCCCCCCCTCAATTTTTATAGCGAGTCCCTCAGACCCCCGTATGTGGTACCAGTGGATAGGTATCAGTTAAGGTCATCCATAAATGTATGACGTCACTATGACGCCATAATTACCAAAATGTTGAAAATCGGCATTTTTACGAAAATATAGGCAAAAATCCCCCCCCCCCTGACCACCGAATTTTGAACGGACACTGTAACCCCTGAAGGTGGTATGGTAGACAGTTTTTCACTATTCACTAGAATAAGTGCAAAGGATGAACTTAGAGGTACACCAAGTCACCTAGCGCTGCGCGCGAGGAATTTTTAGCGACAGAAAAAATGTCGGTAGGGGGGGGGTTAAGTTATTGTTCTTGAATAGTGTTAGGTTTATTCAATGTAAAACTTACTAAGATAGATTATTTATCATTTTATTTTACTTGAAAGCCAAACTCATGCTCTCAAGGATCCTATCATTTAGAGTCGGTCAATCGTTTCTGACTCATGATACTGTTAGACAGGCCATTGTTTAATTTAACTTACATGTACGTAAGCACGGTTAGAGAAAAACGGTTTTACCAAAGACGTACGTCAAAAGATGTTTACCGAAAGGTTTACCAATCCTATTTCTATTTACCTAAGAGAAAGCTGTAATTCGGTTTCATTACAATATCTTCTGGCTATCAAGACAAATATACATAGCAAACCAGGATAATTGTGGATATTCCCAAACTGATTACAAATTTAGAGATAAAGCAAGTATGTAGCTTGTTATTTTCTTTGAACAATTTGTGCTAATATTGCAAGAATTGATGTAATTATCTCTAATACATATTATCCTGTTTCCTACGTAATATCCGTGCGAAAGTATTTGAATTAGGTGAAAGAATTATTCAGACTGTAAGGAAGTAAAACGTGTTTCGATTGACAAGTTACACGTTATATATGTTATAACATTGACGAATCAAAACAGAGTCAAAAATGTTCCAAAACAAACCAGTATTGCATGTAAAACGTATCAATTATCTTTAGCTGTTATATAAATTTACAATGATGATGTTAACAAGTTGATATCATCTTCTTATTACTTTGAAATTCGCCTTTTATCAATGAATGTATTTTTGACATTTGAGATCGTGCAAGTTGTCACTCCATGTGATGGTTTCCGGTTTATAGAACTTAGATAGATACTCAAAATAACGATAAAATTTCAATCCTGCGACGGCGCCGAACTGCTCTGCACGTAGGCATTGATTCATTTCTTTGTAAACGCTGCATAATTACATTTGTATGCCGAAGAAGTATCAAAAGTTTTAAACTTAATAACCCAGATGGTAATGAAAATGTGATTAGGCTGTTATGTAAATACATAAGATTCAGATTCATTTATTTCCATAAAAACACATAAAAAATACATAAAAAATAACATAGAAACAGAACAGAATTATGGAGGACAGGACCGTTAGGCCAATGATGCCTGTTAAATGTCCTTCCCTAGAAATACAACAAAAAGTTGTAGACACAAATAAATACCTGACAGCACAACTACTCAAACAAGACTACAACAGGGACGTGCTCAAAAACATACTTATAATTTTGAATAATATTTTGCTTAAGTTGATTTCGAAATTGTTTCACATTATTGCTATTTTTTATTTTACATGATAATGAATTCCAAAGGAGAGGACCATTTGTACGAAATAGGTTTATCAATTAAGTTTATATTTTCTGCTACATCTTCAAAACTTTAAAGAATTTTGAGGTGAAATTTTGGATTTGTAATCAGAAAAATAGGCCTATGGGCCTTCATTTGACATACAAATGTTCTACTTCAAGTTGAGCTCCTTGGGATAAGAATGTGATCGGAACCTACACCTTTAATTAAACGTAATTACTTATGGCTCGGTCGCACATCACGAAACGTACATCACGAAACGTACCTACAATACAAATATAACATGTATTTCAATGACAGAAACGGTGTAAGTTATTCGTATATACATGTACATGTACGTTTGGGCTCTATAAGGTGATGTGTGACCGAGCG
Source organism: Ophiothrix spiculata (assembly GCA_000969725.1). NCBI lineage: Eukaryota > Metazoa > Echinodermata > Ophiuroidea > Amphilepidida > Ophiotrichidae > Ophiothrix > Ophiothrix spiculata. Next base: position 18,347 of record JXSR01S011127.1, read on the forward strand.
AGAAGCACGTGTAATGATTATGTACTGATATATAACCTTAATTGGACCTTTCATACTCCTAATAGGGCCTAGTAACAAACTATTAAGTTAATATTTTAATCCATAACAATGTTGCAAACTTAAATACAGAGTTGACTTGCAAAACGGCTTGTATCCATTTTGCACTTTTTGAGAAAAGGGCAAACAACGCTAGGACATCAAAACGTGTCGCAAAATTCCTGATAACGGTTTTAGAAATTCTGTACAAAAATGTCTTTAAAAATATGGTGTAATTTAGATTATTCATCAAATAGTTTCTTATTAATTGATTATTGATTTTTTGCTGAAAACGGATGTAAGCCGTTTTGCAGGGAAACTCATCAAATTTCAACCTAGGAACAACCTATCTTCCAAATTTTTGTAAAATTTCTTTTTCAATTCTTCATTAGGCTAAGATGTACTTTATAAATACCAACTTTCAACACCAGGTCATATTTAATTAAACAAAAGTTACCATATATGGGCATTATGCCCTTTTATGCCCAAATATAGTCATACAATGTCCATATTTGGGCATAAAAGTAACATTTTCGGAATTTTAACCCACATCACGAGATTTTTTCATCATAATTGAAGGTCTGTAAGAATCTATCAAAAACACATTTTTGAAAAATGGTCTCTAAGCCGTTTTGCAATTCAGCTCTTCAAATATTGGTGAAATAGTGAATTTATTGAATGCTAGAAGTATTTATGAAATTTAAGCTATATTCAAATTTCATACATCAATGGGGCAATATAAAACATATATTATAAGCAAAGCTCACTGTTGGGGAAATTTATTTAAAAAAAATCTCATGAAGATATAAATAGTACCAATGATATCTTCATAAAACGAAATGTAATTTTTTATTCGTAAAGCATAGTCAATATCACTTATACCTTATACCGTTCGTGATAAGAAGCAAATAATATTGCACTGATTGGTTTCTTGTTTATAAGATGTCGGTCAAGGTAAAGAAGAATTAGTTTTCAACAATAAATATTACCAAGCTCTGTCCAAGACAATGTATAATATACAGTTAATTAATAGGTACAAATATGGCTGCCAATCACGTATTGTAATGAAAATGTGATTAGGCTGTTATGTAAATACATAAGAATTCTGACATAAAATATAAAAAATGGCGTTTGAGAAAAAAATGATGGTACTAGCTTGTCAAAATATAAAAATAAGAATTGAGAGAGTTCAAATAGGCACGTCATATGAATTCTTAATTCACCGTGCATTGTGGCAGATATTGTGACACAACGAAAGCTAGTGATCTAAAAAAAACTAAAACCGTTTGAATTTTCCAAAACGACTTATCAATTGCAGAGGTTTTTAAGGTTTTTATTATGCTATTTTAAGCTAAATCAGAAGAACACAGGTCAAGGGTCATCACTTTTATTTTCTATATTTTCAAGCAGACAGACCGATATAGGTCATTGAACACACCACCCAGATATATGTACAATTAAGTTGTCTACCACATAAATAAAATATGTGACCGTCCAGCCCAAAACAGCAGTAAATGCCAGCTCTTGTCATTTTCACTTTTTTAATTATTTGCAAAGACCATGCTTTAAGGATTAAAATGACACCTTAATGAACTTCACACGATTTCCAGAAGTCAAGTTATGGTCCGTCAAAGGTTGTCAGAGAGTAAAACGTATAACTGCGATAAACACGTTCTAAGATAAGTAAGCCCTATAGTTTCTGTTGATCGTCTTAAGAATATGCCAATTTATTTTACATTTCCTATTATTTTCTTGAAATGAAACTTTGCTGATATTTTGTAGTAAGCACTAGGATTGTGAATCTGTCAAAAAATCAATTTCGGCAAATTTTGACCTTGACGTGTATTTTCACATGTAGCGCAAAATGAAGTTTCTAGCATTTATTGCTCATACGGGCTGGAAGGTCACATATGCGCTTGGTTAAATTTTTCTTTGCTCTGCTTGACTAATAATAAATGAACTGTGAATTGTAAACACGTACATGTCAAATAACTCGCAACACTGAGCACATTTAACGCCAGATTGTTGCATTTTAAATTAACACATATAGCAAAGCATTCCGTTTGGCGGATGTTTAGTTGCCAAATGTTGTTTTAGATTTTCTTTCATGAGCTGAACAATGATTTAAAACATTTCTCCAAGCAAATATATTCAAAAAATTCAGGTGACACCGTTTAGGGTATTAAAAAACATTATCAAGAAAGAGGGTACTTTTTCAAACCCTAGTGTGAAAACGGTATTGGTAAAATCACCATTAAGGGTGTAAATAGGAGGTAAAGTGTGATGAAAGATTATGTTTCTATTATTGAAGGATAATTGTCCTTTTTATTGTTGATTCAAAAGAATGTACACACAAAATATTTACTGAGTCAATTGACTCGTTTTGCCTTATTTTACGTGAGTCATGTACAAACTGACTCAGTTATGACACTACGTGAATCATAATTGACTCACATATACTCCAATAGTGAGTCAAATTTCAGGTGACTCAGTATGATGATACCATATTGACTCACTTGTTGGAGAATTGTGAGTCAATAACGACTTTTGACTCATTTACATAAATTACTGAGTCAAATACGAAATTCGAAAACGAGGCTGTGGTCGGCCATTTTCTTGAACATGCATGGTCGGTGACATAAGGGTTTGTTAGTGGTTGATGACACAAAATTGTCATTTCTGTGAACACTTTTTTGGCATTTAACACCGTCAGAAGTAATATGTTGAACCTCTGGAGCTGACATCGAGCTACAAGTATAAATTACTACATTAAGCAGTGATTTTATATGGAGTTTGCTTACAATATTGGCCCATTTAGTCCATTGTTGTTTTACTGCAGTAAGCTTAGCCTAAGCTTAACCTCTTGGACTCGGAATTTGACTCGGAATTAGTGTCTACTATATTGATGATGGGCAATATTGTGTCTACAATCACCAACACCTTTCGGATATCATCCTCCATGTTTGTGCACAAAGAGGACGTCACTCGAATAAGTCAATAATGAGTGAGTCAAATGACCTGCATTATTTTTAATCTGAGTCTTTTGACTCATTTTACACAAGCAAGTGTGTCACTACAGAGACAAAACTGATGACTCATTAAGGTAATGAAGTTGAGTCTTCTGATTCAACTGGATTTGATCGCAGTCATTTGACTCATCACATCTGAGTCACACAACTCACTACAGTGACTCAGTTAGCATACAAAGTGCGTCACTACAGAGACAAGTAAAAGACTCACGTATCTGAGTCACCTGACTCAGTAAATATTTTGTGTGTATGAAACTTTTTTGAATTGGTAGCCGTTTAATAAATGTATACTTCTTTTTGATACAGTAGAAATAAAAAAGTAAGGTAATTGTGTATCCTGAGTTTTCAAATAATTATGACCTTCGACAGTATTGAAAATATCTAAAAAATATATAAATTAGACAAAAACAAGTAGGTTTTAAACTTCCGAGAGTAAAAATATATTTCAAATGGAAAAGTTAAAACAGTTTTCAAAGAAAATAATAAATAACACAAATTTTGAACGGTTCATTTAAAGCAACCAAATATGTATTTCATGTTTTGAAATGCATATTTCGTCGGGCACATCACATACTGACGTATTCGATATTTTGTTGTTTTTGTGAAATTTAGCACATAGGGAATTTAAATATGCTCTATATATCACACAAATTTCAGGATGTAAAAGTATTTAATAAATTAGAAATTGATTAATTTATTTTGACAAATCCTTATGATCAAGGCTGCACAAGCCCAGAATGTCGTATACGCATTTTGAAGTACTTTTCATTTCACATAGAGACGTATTCGCTTGGCGTATTCGTTATTTCACAGCAAAAGTGCTATTCTGTCCATTTCTGTCAATTTCGCAGCGAAATTCGGATCTTCTCCATTTCACATACTGACGTATTCACGTCGTATTGCCATTTTCTTACAATTTTGCGACAAAGTCCATTTCACATATTCGGTTTATAATCAAATTTAAACTACTTTGAGACAAAATATTAACTAAATAACTATTAAAACACAAATTATTGAATGATTATTACATTCTACAATGCATTTGTTTGGACTAATGTATTTCTTTTCTCTGTAAAAGACTGTTTTTTCTTACGATTTATTCAAAGGCGTTTTTCTCAAAATGCGTATTTTACTGATACGTCAGTACGTGATGTGGTCGACGTTTTGTTGGTCTGAACTTATTAAATAAAAATTACAATCCGTTGAATGCAAAGTGGCATGGTTTTTCATAAAAACATGAAATAGGACCAGTTTGTGACTTATGTCAAGCCATGACTAAATAATATCAAAATTTAAGAAAAGCTTACCGGTTGACATCTTCAGACCTATACATGTAGTAACTTAAGTAGACTGCGCCTTAAATCCAACGAAAGTGTGTGTAAGAATCCCTGGGTCGCAAAACAGGCGTAAAAGTTACTCCCTTTAGTAGACTAAAACTAATGCGAGTAAGCTTCTCCCACTTCCTGCATGCTGCTTATGTGCGAGCAAATAAGTGAGGACTGACTGAATATTATTGCACATCTCATGAACCCCCTTTACGAGAGATATACTATCGATAAGGATGTTCTTGAGTTCAGAAAACAATTCATGAATGATTTTCAACCAAATCACGTTTTGCGTAAAAGGTGAAGGCTCCTATGTCAACATGTTTATAATATATTTCAACCACACGTCCTTGGCCTCTCAAATGCATTTTGTGAATTTTATTCCCTTAGGGTGCTTCTTGTTTCCTCTTCATAGGCAAAAAATATGTAAATCTTGGGATGAGGCTGCTATTTGAATACATAAGAAATTGAAAATAGGTATACCAATTAATTTTCCATTTATAATAAATAATAACAATAATAATTACTGGTTTTTGTATAGCGATTTTCGATTTAGATCAAACCGCTAATATTTCGCTACGTAGATCTTCACAATCATTTCACTTCATTCGGATGTTTTCAAGCGCATATCCTATCGTCAGTACTATTTACCCTTTATGCAGCTTCCCATATCCTGGGTGGGGACAGACTATGATTGACAAATCTGGTGACAGTTTAAGGGCTAGTGTAGACCTTCACCATTTTTGTACTCTAAAAAAGGCGTGAAAAGGGGGTCTTGTGGGCCGCACATACCCGTATCACCTTTCTAGGTCAGTGCTTCCGGGGTATGTAAGTGTGGTCTTGGATTTAAATTCAACTTCCTTGAATCAAAAAAGGAAGTTATATATAAATATCTTATTTTTTATCATATCTATTATTTATATACGATGATATTTTATTTGAAATTATCACAATCACTATCCATCGTACATGAGACAAGGTAAATTCTCCTTCCTTGTTTGTTTATTTCTGATCTATAAAACCATGAAGTCAGGGGATATATTTTATATCAGTCTCCCGCGTTGTTAAAAGCAACAACAATGGTAATAAAATTACCCGGGAAAATTACGATTTGTCTTTTATTTCAAAAATATTTATTTCCTGATTTCCTTTTTTCACATTAAAAAATGGAAGGCTGTTTTTAAATCAAAATCAAACCTATACAAAGACAGTGAATTCATAAATTTCCTTGTAACATGGAACTAATGCGGGAATGGTGACAGAAGACGATGATACACGTTTAGTAAAGTGAATAGCATATATACAAAACTGCAAATGCCAAAAGTATACTGTTCTCCGGAGAAATGTCGACGATGAAATGTAGACGACGAATCCACAAAACACACAGGTAATAATATTTGATTCAGGCCACAATTCGAAATCCAAGTAGCTTTCTTATTTGATTTAGCAAACCATAACAAATTCAGGAGGTTAACTATTACAGTGTATTTCATTTGCATATTGGATAAAAAACGTAGACGAAAGCTTGGGTGATACTTTGGAAGAAAAGATAATAAATCCATGAAATTATAAAATTCCCTCGTCTTTTAAAACTGTTTAAACGAATTTGTGTACACCATAAGTCACAAAAGGTCAATAAAATAAGCAAATCGGAATCTTAAAGTGATTTGTCTCAACAAATTGCGTTAGTTTTTCATGTGTCCTTGTTTTTTTTTTATTTGTGTGTAACTCACAGATTTTATTGATAATACAAATACTTTAGTTTGAAATTCAAATATATGAAGATGTCTTAAAGACGTTTGCCTCGGGATTCACGTGCACAAACAACAACAAAACAATCTCGACATAATAAGCCTGTATATAATTATTACTATACACTCTAAAAAATGACCGTATTTTTACGGTAGAAAACCAGTATTTTTTAACGGTGAATTCCCGTAAGAAAATATTTACGGACGAAATGTAAATGTGACGTCTTTTTACGGGATTTTACCGTAAATATGTGGAAAAAACGGGGAAGTTCCGTAAATTAATAGCAAAAAAGACAATTTGACACCACAGGAAATAAATACTAAATATAAAATATATCTGTAGTTATTGTACTAAGGCTGCACATTTTCCCTTGGTGTGGCAATCTTCAAACATGCCTTGTTCTTGAGAATGGCTAGGGATGCTTATTTTGACACTAAAATCATCCGATTTTAAGTTGAAAACTGGTGTCAAAACCCACCTATGCTTTGAAACAGGTAGGAAAGGTCCATAAAAAATATGATTTAACGGTAAAATACACTAAAATAAACAGCCACATGTAAAAATACAGTAAAATACCGTATAATAATTTACGGCAAAGTTGTAAATTTTACGGTAAAGTGTTGCCAGTGATTTTACCGTAAAATTTACGGG
>JXSR01S011127.1:45000-57020 GCA_000969725.1 Ophiothrix spiculata
CGTATCTCAATAATTGTACATTCAAAAAGAGAACCAGGGTTAAAAGCGAAGTGTCATGACATGGTACATGTGATAACCTAACTAAGTACATATCATTTATTTGCAGCAACCTATATTTGAGTTTAATGCATAAATCGCTGAGCGTCTTTTCATAGCGCGCTATTGTAAACATAAAGAGCTCCGCTAGAAAACCCTCAGCACCGAGATTTACAAAATAATTCGTCGTACGAATGAAAATTAAAGGACGTTTTAAATCGAAACTGGAAGAGGAGCTCAAAGATCTTTAACCATGATGGGAAATAGATTTTCATGGTTATAATTGTCATCCTCTTTTAATGTAATCCTACCAAAAGAAAAGAGAAAAAGAAACGAGGGTTACTTTATGACGCCAATCGCCCATGATGTTTGACAAAGTCAAGTAAGTTTTGGAACTTCTTGTTTTGTTTTTTCACATATCTGGGTATTTGTATGTTTGAACTATCCAGTGTATTCAAAAGTTAGAACTCTTCAAGGAGTAAAAGTGTCATTTTATATGATACACTTTCCTATAATTAGTTGCAGTGTATGGTCTTTAAGCACCGATTGGTGATGATTATTCCCTGACTCCGAATTGTAAACATAATTCCCAAAGATAAACAGCGTGTAAATAGACCGACTCAGTAAATCAGTAATAAGATCGTTCCATATTTTTTTCATTTCAGTATATCAAAGTAGGCCAACAAATGCTACAATCTTTCAAATTTTGAAAAATTATAAGCATCTCTTGCTATTGTTGAAGTGCACAAACATTCATGTTAATTAGCTGAGTTACGCTATACTTTATGTAGTAAATCAAATTAATTCGGGTAAAACAAGTACTCTTTTAATTGATTATACCTAAAAAACAAGCATTTGTTATAGAATTGTTTTACACAGAAACAAATCTACCAAATACTACATAATTAGGGTAATTCTATAAAGATAGGAGTTTTAGGAGACAATAACTTAAAGAGTCGAGCGTCTTGAACTCGTCGTCTGAACGAAAAAGGTTGTCATTGTTTTGTCAAAATTCAAATTCAGAGGAGACTTGTTTTATTTCAACAATGTAATTACAAAAAACTGAATATCGTTGGCTTTTAAATTATGATTAAAATTCAAAGCTAAAATTCACATGAGAAAGAGGAAACGCAAAACATGCAGAGAGAGACAATACGAAAATACTAAGCAATGTGAACAAAAAGCAAAAAGGGTCTGATTCTATCGATGCACACTTCATAAACAATGTAACAGGACACTTCATTGTAATTATATTTGGTGGGGATTTCTAAACAGGTGGCAGAATTTAAACATTAAATCATGAATTGTGATCGTGAGGTTATTATTAATGTTAATCGGCTAAATATTGTCATGTCTTGTTTATTGTACAGTTTGACATATAGCGGAATAAATTTATTAAAAAGGATAAAGCTTTATTAACATTAATACCGATTTGAGATTCTTTACATTAAAAGTACTAATAATAACTTTCTGCATTCAATACATAGTAAAAATCATCTAAAGCATCAAATGAAATGATACATATTGATATGTAAAATTATCCCAAACGAGCCGTAAATGCAGTTAACTTAATTTTTGCACTGCGGGTGAAAATATATGTCAAGGGCGTAATTTTTTGAAATTGATTTTTTGACAGATTCACAATCATTGTGCTAACTTCAAACCACCAGCAAAGTTTCATTTACAGAAAATTTTCAAAAATATATCTGTATATTTTGAGGACAATCGATGATAAAATATATAGAGATGTTACTGATCTTTGAACGCGTTTATCTCAGTTACACATTTTATTCCCTGTCAATCTTTGACGGGCCAAAACTTGACTTCTATAAATCGACGGAACTTCATTGAAGTGGCATTTTAATCCTTATAGCATTGTCTTTGCAAATATTTAAAAAAGTGAAAAATTAAAAAGAATCATTTAGGCTGTTCTGGGATTGACGATCGCATATGTTATATATGCGCTGCACAGATTGATTTTCAAAAACAAGACTCCACAAGAAAAAAGCGTTTGCAATAACTCTGTACCAATTAGTACTGAGATGTGCTAAATAAATCGAACTTAAAATGCACCATGTGAATGGAATGATAACAGTGTAACTATTTATTCTAATGATCTGTATAAAAGCAGTTTATATGGCAACCCATCATTTTATAATTTAATTAACTAAAAGGGTATGAGAAGAAATAATGGAAAAAATGGTCGATATGAAGAAAACACTTTGCAGATAAGAAACAGTCTTTAATAACACCGTTTACATTCTTCTTACTCTTTTATGCAAAATTGATCGTTTGAATTGAACCGCAATGATCGATTTTTTTCCCAACCAATGTATTTCCATAAACAAATCAAAAACCCTGCGCTTTAAATATGTTGAATAGCTAGCAATCCTCAAAGACTATTTAAATGAAAGAAAAGGCGCAAAGACGAAAGGCAGATGAGCAGCAGAGGTTGTAGCGACAGTTCAATGTTAAGAGCAATGTGAACAATCTATCAAAATATGTCTGATTAAATCGATGCACAGTTAATAAGCCAGGTAACAAGATATTCTACATAGTAATTGCTATGTCTTTTGGCGGCAACTTTTTTAACAGGTAGCAGAATTTGAATACTAATCATCCAGCTAATGTTATAATCAAATGTGAGACTTCTATAGTGGGTTTTAGGTAAAAAAACTAGTCTTATTTGTTGAAATTTGGGATAAAGTTTGATAAATTTAGTGTTGAGATCCCTATGCATGTACATCTGACACCGATGAAAGGCAGCGGCGGTGGTAAATTAAGGTTCCTTGTTACTTCTTGCAGTTATAGACCAATATACTTTGAACAGTGTTGCTTCTAACGTTTTGGGTTTCCGCCATTTCGATCAATTTTGACAACATTGTAGAAGTGCTTGCGTCAAAATCACGAACTGAGACTGAAAAGGGGCTAAATAAAGCCAAGTTACAACATGCTTCTGACACATTTTATTGCCTTACTAGTAACACTGATTTGAATGAACCTAAATATAGCCCCGCCGGTTTTATTCTGTTGGTGTCGTATAGCATGCAAATTTAAAGACGGTTTGAATTATCAGCGATCGTTATCGAATTATAAATGTTTCCTTGACTATAATAAAAAACAAATATTCTTCGTCGCTCCCCCTTTTACCAGTTCTTGTCAATATGTGCAATTGACATCGAATATCAAAAACAAAAAATATACACTGCATTACGACCATACATAAATACACTTGCTTTATTTGAAACATAACATTATAAATAAGTTTATCTAATAAGTCACGTTTTTCATATTGTCACCTACAAATCTGTTCTCAATCACCAAACAAACGTTTTGATTTTAGCTCAAATTTTTATTCTATTTTGTATATGATTATTTAGTATTATGACATGAACATTCAGTACTTACAGACGTCTAATTTTAGTATCGATACATTTTCATTTCAAAGAAAAGTAATAATGATGTATTTCAATTTTTTACTGAAAAAAATATAAAAAAATTAAGTATTTACTTTGTTGTCTGCGTCATTTGGAGTGGGGCAAGGGTGCTTCAAAACAAAACTGCAAGAGGGGTTCAAATTTCATAAACCATCAACAGGTGAACATCGTTTTCTTACTCAAAATTATTATCCCCTACTTACATTTATGTCGTCATAATTTGCTTTGGAAAAAAGGAAGAGCACTCCGAAAAGGTTTCTGATAGACACTGCACTGTAAATGAGGTGTTTAGAAAATTTGGACAAAATGGTGTTTAGGTAGCTAAACATGTTTACAACCTAAGCATGTACGACTCTTCCTCAGATTTCAAATAACATTTGCTCATTCAATATCATTCTGCTGAAGATTTTAATGTTTACATTATGATTAGTTATTAAACATGTTTAAAAGTTTGGACAAACTAGTGTTTTGATAAGTGTTTGGAACCTAAACATGTATTTCAAAATGGGATCATGTATACATAATGATGTAACTTTCAATATATAATGTATGATTTTGACAACCTCATCAAATGATTTTTTTCAAAACACATTTCTACTTAAAAGTATCAAATTAAGTTTCCATTAAATGTTTAAATTCAAAACACCAAATTTACATGTCAAGTATGTAGTTTGTTAAAAGACAGAATCTCAATCCAGATTGACACAAGGTTGCCTGTTTAAATTCCGAAATGTTTGTAAACATTGTAAGTTTAAATACATATATATTTCCTATTATTGGCTCTTAAGGTTCGGTTATAAAGCAGACTGCTGACGGTTGTTACCTAACACTGAATAATAAACACAATTCCCCAAGAGACAACAACGTGTAAATAGTCTGACTCTGTACCAATTGGTACCTAGATATGCCTAATAAAGAGCGCAAAAAGGAGTTGAAAAAAGGTCGTCATTGTTTTATCTGTGTGTGTGTAAAACTACAGGGAACAATTTTATATACTTTTATATACATTAATTGTTGCAAATAATTCGCAACAAACTTCAATATTTTGGGCATATCTCAAGAAGGGAAGGCGACTGTCTAGAGAAAATAATTGTCATGGAAGGACATCGCAGAAGAGGCAGGCAGAAAACCCGCTGGATAGATGGCATTAGAGAATATACTGGCCTATCTGTCAATGCAGCCTACCGTTATGCTCAAGATCGGCACAGTTGGAACGACATCATCAAAAGGGTCACAACGGGTCAGTCATGACTCATAGGACGACGACGACGATATACATTCGTTTCAAAAGCAATTATATCAGTTCGTTATCATCGAAATAACTGGAATAAATATTAGAAAAAGGTTGATTTTTTTAAAAATGCAGATAAACAACGGTATGCATTCCACTTAAACTTGCTCTTTTATACAAAATTGAACTTTTCATGGACCCACAGTGATTGCATTTTTGAGATCAATGAATAATTTAATGAAGATTTAAAACTTGGGTTTAAATATCTTAAATGACTAGCAACACTCAAGACTAAATACACGGGGGAAAGAGAAAGCAGTGCAAAAACGAACATGTCGATGAAAAGGCACTATGAGGAAGACACGTCAGTTCTGAGCAATGTGAAAAATCTATCAAAACTTGTCTGATTAAATCGATACACACTGATTAAACCAGGTACTGTAACAAGACACTCTCACTGTAATTGCCTTTTGTTTTTATTGCAAATATAATAAACGTTTTAAGAGCAGTTTATTTATCCTACATTATCCTGTTAATAATCGAAATAACTTATTACAGTTGAACAAGCTTTATGTTTCCTAAACTACGATCAATTCTTAAATAATAGCTACTCGTTTGATTTTATTTCAACATTCTTCCATGCATAGTATGTTGAACATTACACTTTGAAGATGTAAATTAAGTAAAATTTCATAATCTTAAATTAATTTTGCATATAATTAGCATATTTGTCAGAAAAACCATGAAAATCTAAAAATACAAAAATTACCAATTTCTAGATTGCCTACGGTATATTTTGTTTCAATTTTCAAAATTCTTCTTGATTGTGATATTATGGCTATAAAAATTCAAAATACTTGATACTTTTAAAGTTACAGTGTGATTACTGTTTTATTGTGTTTGGACTCGGTGGCAAAATTTGAAGATTAATTATGCATTGCAATTTTGATCATGTACAACAAGTATCAGTATGTAAAATGTTAGGTTGAGCTTTAAATTGATATGCCTTTTCGACGTTTTTTTAAATCTAAAATTGCAGTAATATTTAATAATTATGATTTCCTATAACTTTATTAGCGGATATCTATAAGTATATTCTTTGATGAAAATGTTTCTAACGATTTTATGGAAATTTTGAAAGTCTATGCCAAACCTTGCAGCTAAACGAGTCTTTGGATATACTGATGTCGCATGTTTATACGAGACAAGGTCCTATATTTACTACTCAGTCCAAAATAAATATTGAGAGTTCTTTTCAGAGATCTTTTAAATGTCAAGAGTTACACGACATGCTACAGCCTCCTATATTTCTTGGGTACTTAGAATGCTGAATAAATATTTTCTGCATTTCATGAAATCCATTCCTTGTTTACGGTTAATGTATATTTTTGAGGGAAAACTCTGTTAATTCACCTCAATCATTTTTTTAATAAAGAATTAGGTTACTTAGACATTATTTTGTCAGCATCTTTATAAATGAACGTTCAGGCATGATATCATATTATTATCGTAGGTGGGTGTTTCTGTTCCGTGTTAAAGATATCAAAACATGCTTGAGATAAATATCAGGTGTTTCTGTTGCATTTGTCCCTTAACAAAACGCCTGTCTCAGGGTACAGCATCTTCTGGAAAGCATTCTTGCAACGTTGGATTTCAGGTAACTCCAGATACATTGAAAATACCATATAAACATCACAGAATTAATGGCTTTAGGTTCAAATGGTTGATTTGAGCAACAAAAAAGACAGTTTTTAGAATGTTGTCTTTCAATTCGTAGGTCGCATCACATACTGCTCTATGTGATATTTAACGTTTCTGAGAAAATGTGAGTGTTGCAATAGGTACAGACATACACATTGCCTAGAAATTGAATAATAATTGATTCTTGTCTTTTTTTAGCGGTTCACATAAAGATCTATTTGCTAAAATCACGTAATTAAGTAAAGCGTAAACAACGCTTCGCATACATATCTATTTCGTGCGCTATTTGAATGCGATTAAAAACATTTTGTCACATACAGATCTAAAGCAAATACCACAGTTTTATGTATTCATTTACTGTACTGAGAGATAGCTAAATGTAAGAAGGCTTTTCACGTAGAGGTCTTTAAGTTCAAATCTATATTATTAAATAGGGTTACAATAAGTATTTTTTATTTAAAATAGAACGTAATAAAAACTTTGAAGTCTCCTCTTTAAAAATGTTAGTATCAGATAAAAATATAAGCGCAAATAGTATTATATGACACAAAGTCTACGTAAGAATTTTCAAATGCGACTTTCTCGAAGTGTGCCTTTGGTCAAAATTGATAGAAAAGTATGTGATGTGACCGACGATTAGTTTATCTTCAATCTTATAAATAGCAACGTAGAAATATTACGGTCGTCTGTTTCAGCGGCATCATTGTATTTCTGCGCTATTTTACATCTTAAATAGAGGGCGTGATGCACTATAATAGAGCTACTCATGTCTGCTTGAATAAAAGCCTTAACCAAACTACAAAAATCATTGTGTCTCACTTGTACCACGACTCAGGAAACTAGTATTGTTACAAGTAGTAAAATACAATGAATGTAGTAATATGCTTAGGTAAGGCTAACCAGATCAGCAAGTACTTTCATATTTTGTGTTTCCATGTCTGGATTTGAATGTGTTCTTATGATCAAGGTACATGTTCTTATGATCGAGGTAACAGGGTGTGTATTGTGTAATTGTTTTTCAATCAAAATGAATTATGTTTTAACGAAGACTTCGTCCCCTAACAACATAATGTCCGTTTTGGACATTTCAAACGGATTTTTATTTTGAGATCACTTGTCTTCTCTCTATAACCATTTGACGTTATGTAAAAGTTATACAAAATTCATCTGAAGTGCTGAATATGTGAATTGCCAATATTTTGTGATACGACACACATTCAACATCTGCGCTATCTTTACGGGTTGTGCTTGATTAGTCCTGGTTTCTCACATTTCAGTTAACATATGGCTTTTTGTGGTTCACTTGATCCATAAAGTGTATCTTGATCCATATAGCTCCGGGGAGCTTGATTTTAATTTCTAAATACAAATTGGTTCTATGATAACTTACTAAATCTACCATGATTTACCTTGAGCTAATTCAACATGATTACAATTGGTCCAGTTGATTTCAATTTTGGTTCCAGAAATACTATGTCTCCCTTGAATGTGAAATTGTCCTCAGCAAATGATAACACTTGGTACTTGACAGGCAATTCCATAAAAACGGTGGTCTTAACCATCAGAATTCTATATATATATTGTTCTATGCCTCCCCGAGTAAAATCAAATTTGGTCAACAATAGGGAGGGATAAGAGTATTTAGAAGATCTAGGAAGTAATAATGGTAATTATACCACTTGTCCACTACTATTTTCAGCTCTAAACCAGCGCTAGCTCCATATTTTGTCCATACTGAATTTTGTTTAAGGGAGGTCGGAACCTTAAAATCACTATTTTTTATAACTTAGAAAACTAAAAAATTTAATGATAAAATAAAAGTGGTATATGGACTAAAATTAAAGAAAAATACATGTATACTCTTTATATGAAAAAATTAATATAATTTTCATATGCTATAATAAATAGTTTCCTTGTGAAAATCGATTTCAAGATAATAAAACTTTGATATATTTGTTTTCCTTTTTTGACGTTTAAGTTATCATAAACAAATTGTACAACAAGACTGGACTAAACAGTGTCACAGAAGGTAACACGGACCCTAACGATTACCCCTTTTGATGTCAAATACCTATGACAATTGAAGGAAAAGTCAGACGGAGAGGACATCATTAACACTTTTAATTGCTGGTTCAAAATGAAAAATCTGATTAGCCTTAGCATTTAGATCAAACAAAAGTGAAAAATTGTTGACCTTTGACTCACTAAGAAGAGGTCAAACAAGTGGTAAAAATGAACAATTTGGCCTTTGGGGTCGTTTACATTTTTCAGTATTATTGTTTACACTTAATCTATACAATTAGAATAAATCTGTAACAACTTGACCTTTGACATTCTTTTGACTCCCTGAATGTAGCTCAGGTTGGTTTAAAATACGGTAGATTAAATCTTAGACCAATCGGAACAAATTTCAAAGTTTAACCTTTGATCTACGAACTTTGACCTTTAAGGTCAAAGTTCACTTACATCTCTTCAGTATATCTATCTATGCAATTAGGATAATGTATGATATATCCATATTAAATATCAGGTCAATTTTAGCATTTTCCAAGATTTGACCTTTGACAAACTAATTTTGACCTTTGGGGACAAAGGTCACTTCTGTGTCTTCAGTATTTATTTGCAATTTGTTTATGCAAATAGATTAATTGTGTCACCTTTTACTTGGCAGATACTGATTGTTGATGGGTTTTTTTTTAATTATTTGGCCTTTTTTGACGATATAACCCCAGACATTCTTGCCAACTTTAAGTCCCCCGAACTTTGAACTTTGGGGTCTGAAAATTTATTTTATTTACTTCATAATTCAGTGCACTGCGGACTGCTCTATTACGCTGGAACAAATATTGAATGTTATTTGAAGGGATAGTGTTTTTTCTCAATTATTCATTTGCCAAATGTACTCTAATTTTACCCCAAGCGATTTTTGAAGTCAATACGTAATTAATTTTAACACTATATTAAGTTAACAATGACACTTTTATATTTTCATACTTCCTAGTGCCCATTTTCATAATGATTCCATTTTCTATTTATAAAAGTCACTACGTCATACTTTAAAGGCATTCTCTTATTGCATTGTTTTAATACGCATATATTCCATTATGAAAGCATTTAGTACAATATATTCGGTAAATTGTTATCAAAATGTATTTCAATATCAAATAAATACATAGGAATATCATTGCAAGAACAGTGTTAAAAAATACGAAATATGTTTGGGAGTTGGAAAAGGGCCTATAACTATTTTCCAATTCATGGGTTACAACCTTACAATGGTATAGAGACACAAGTGGTGTTATATAGCTCAAAGCCATGCAAAAGATGGTAAATTCTAAAGTGTCTACCTAAAATGTGATAAACTAGAAAGTAGATGCTTTTATTGCAATTATCACGTATCAGTTCTAGCGACGAGGCATTTTATCACCGACAATTCCCTTATTTACGATTACATTTTAATTGCTTCCATTAGGGAGTTTATGGTCGATTAATCTAAAATGGAAAAATCCTACGCACGCAATATTCTACATAAGTGCAAAAGAGTATACTTTTGGTTTATAATGATGGATTGCATAATGATGGTAGAGAATTAAAATATATCAACTATTCGATTGAGTCATAAGGTGGACTGTTTTAAGCAATTAGCCAGAAATTATTCAAAACAGTCTTTGCAAGTCAAGTTCAAGAAAACATGAATATTCATTCAACTAACTTATCATTATTTAAAATTTCGTGTAAATCCCAAATGCAAATCAAAATACTTTAACATTAGTTAGAGGGCCTTGTTGATAATTTACGAACCAAATCGATTTAACTTGAAGGGCGATATCAGAGCAGTTGTGGTGTCAAAAATGTTTTTCCACACCCCTTTAAGATCTAAGTCTCCTTTTAGATAATAAAAAGTGAAAAGGTGACATAATACATGTTTATCATTTTAAACTTAGAATATCATGAATATGAGTAAGTATACGCAATGAGCTCGATTTGAAAAATACGATTTTATGCCGGCGGTCTCAATTAAGTGTCATCTTTACGTTAACTACATACGCTATGATGGATGTTGTTGCTATTGTTATTGCAATATTGTACATCAAATTTTTTTTAAGATTCAGAGAAAATTCTTGGTCTTAAAACCACGGCATTTTGAACAGGGTAAACAAAACTATCTTGTTTCGAAATATCTAAGACATAACAATAATGCATGTTCAACTCCTTGGCCTTCCGATTATGTCCTCAATATCAGCGTGTTTTATCTTATGTGTTTAATATGTATATTATTTGTTTTGATATTGTAATAAATTTGAATCTGAATCTGAATCTTTGTTAAAGAATCGTGATAACGGGAAACAGGGAGAACAAACATTGACGCATAAACAATATTTGATTAATGAATGTCAATCTCATTGACACTGGTTACCTTTATTGTCTGTTTAATAGACATAAGTAATTTACAAAACCTGGACACAAAGATGATCCTATTGTTGACATACAATCACAGACTGTATTTTTCAAATCGGTTAAATGTAATGAAACATTTCTTGTTTCATGATTTCGTAACTTTAATGGAACAATCTACATTTCTGTCAGAAAGAAACATTTTCTAATTCATCACCACATAGCTTCACTAGTCATATAAACTGGTTACAACTTGACCATGCTACTGACACTGTCTCGCCTGCAGGACGGCAAATGATATCATAATTTGTGTGAATGCCACGGAGAAATATGTGGTTACAGTCACAACAATACTTTAGTGATATTACAAACAATCATCAAATCTGGTGTGAGATAGTTCGTGATATATTAGGTATCTTCTCAATTTATGCAGTTCATTCACACTGCACTGAAATTGCCCTTGTCAAATTAAACATATACTGTACCTTGAAATTAGAAGCTAGTAGCAATTTTTAAAGCTGTACACTGTCTGGTCCATTGCAATAGGTTCTTAAAATAACTTATTGCATCTTCCCGCATTTGATCACTCACGTTTAGGAAATGGGTATACCATAACTCAACACCGAAATGATTTATAGATAAAGGTAGAGGCAAAGAGACGGCCTGTATTTTGCAGTTAAGCGCGTCCTTCTTTCGTTCAAGGCAAATTGACTTCACTTTTTTATTATATATATTTTGCTGTGATCGCCAAACCTCCTTCACCGCAGATCTGTTACTATCTCAGCACTTCAAATTATTGTCAGTACCCAGTTGACACCTAGGTGAGAGAGGCATACGAGGTTAGGTATCATGCTCACGATTCTTTGAATAGGTTATATTCACATTGCACCATTAAATGTCCCTGAATCTGTTACTTGGCAAGTAAATGATTTTAATTTCCGTAAAACTCATTTCCGTAGGGACTTTTTCAATGAAATGTGACTAAAATTACGAGATTCTTTATACAGTTCTAAGGAAATAAAATATTTAACAAAACGATTTGGTGTGAACGTTGAACTGCAGAATAGCTTCCCTAAGATATCGTTATTGTCATGTTAAAAAAGTCCCCTATTATTCTGTTTCACTTAATGACAAAGTAGAATGGACTTGTATTACGAAACAAAACACCGACATAGTCTAATTTAATTTGTTTTCCTAGAATTAGATACGGGATTGAATTA
>JXSR01S011129.1:20507-42609 GCA_000969725.1 Ophiothrix spiculata
CTTTTCTTTTAAAAATATTAGTATCAGAAGAAAACTTAAGTGCAAAGGCTCTGAATTTTCAAATGCAATTTTCTTGAAATGCATCTTTCGTCATATAGAACAGTATGTGATGTGACCGACGAATTGTAGAAAAAATGCCTGTTTTCTGAATTGTTTAAACCTTGCCAGTTGTAAATATTGATGTGTTAACCACTGGTTCTATAACAATTTTGCCCTTTTAGTTGTAAATAATTTTTGAGTGGTTAATCATAATTGATCTAAAAAATTCCAGGGCCTAACACTTGACAATCCCCCCTTAAGCATAATTGAAATCTCGCATGGATTTTAACAAAGATATTCCCTGTTGGCCAGACAGAGTGTGTACACTGGCACTCTAAAAGTATTTCGGCTCAAAACCTTTATTCAGCCATATCTCAAAAGGCATTTATCCAATTTTCATCATTTTTTGACAGAGTCTATATTGTATAATTATCGAAGTAACTATTCCGGAATTACATTAAATTGCATTTGAAAATATGGTGTGTAATGCATATTGCTACTTTCGTCTGAACATAAAAAAATGAGTTTATATTCATTTCTGCACATTTGTTTTCAAACTTACAACCTGAAAATATTCTATCCTGTTACAAGGTAATAATGAGGTTATGAAAAATTGATTAGTTACATAGTAATGAGATTTGTACTTGTGGTGTATTTGTATATGGTCCATGAAATCAGCCAGTTTTATGGAAATGCACGATCAAATATTAAAAGAAACATCGATTTATTCATATTGAATAGATAAGTTACCTATACTAAATATTTGATGATTCTAGGTCGCTTAATATAAAAAATGAGGTTTTTGAACGTTTTTAATTTTGCGGAAATACTTTAGAGCGGGAGTGTATAAACCACTGGTTTTATAGCAATTTTGCAGTTTCAGTTGTAAGTAATTTTTGAGTGACTTGACAATCCCCCCTTAAGCATAATTGAAGTCTTGCATAGATTTTAACAAAGATATTCCCCCCCCCCCTCACATATATAACGTATACGGCGATGTGCCGCTGAAATGGGTTAGTTTTTCACAAAAATTCCCTAAACATGGGTCCCATTTTTATCACCAAAATCCCTAGACATGTGTCACATTTTAAAGAAAAACTGCTAAAATGGTGAGAAAGTTTTGAAAAATCAGCCTATTTTTAGAGCAAAATCCCTAAACATGGATGCACTTTTTCTCAAAAATTATCCTTAGAGATGGGTTAGGGTTCCATGGTCCAAGCCGCACACCCCCGTTCAGACCAAAGTGGAGTACCACCCTCCCCCCCCACCCCCGGGATATTTCCTGTTGGCCAGACAGAGTGTGTATATATTCCCTTGATGCCGACTTTTCCTAAGGTATTGTGTGTTCCTATCCACATTTTCCATTTCTCAAGAAATTTCCCATCTTCCAAGTTGATGTTTTATTAAAATTTCACTTATCTTTTAAGAAACACATTTTCCATCTCTAACTTGCCGATTATTTGTTCGCAGGATTAGACGACTACGGACCTCTCACAATCAATACCGACATGGTTACTATAGTCCGCGCAATGGCTTCACCCGATTCAGGGCTAGATATCCGCGACAGAATGTGGCTCAAAATTACTATTCATAATGCTTTCATAGGTAAGGCAGTAGTAATAATCTTCTGCAGTGGAACCTCGTTAACACAAAATCTGTTAACACAAAAACCCTGATAACACAAAATGTTTGTTGGGTCCCAAGTATTGATTTCCAATGTAAAACAGGGTTCCTACGGGTCATGGAAATCCTGGAAAAGTCATGGAATTTAATTTTCAAGTTCCAGGCCTCGAAAAGTCTTGAAATTTGATGAAAATGGCCAAAAGTCATGGAAAGGTCATAGAATTTTAGACGAAGACAAATAAATAATCAGAATGACAGTAGCTGTTTGGTTAAAAATTATGGTATGGGATAGCCCTTGATACACAATCCTGTCGTCTAAAAAAGGTCATGGATTTTTCATAATTTGGTCATGGAAAAATCACGGAATTTAATTGTGCAGAAGGTGCAGGAACCTGCGCCTTGTAAAATCAGTTGGATAACACAAAATCCTGATACCCCAAACTAAATTCTTTGGCCCCAGTGATTTTGTGTTAACGAGGCTTCACTGTATAATGTTTTAGTCAGTGGTTATTTTATTTATGATATTACATTTTATCAATTAGTGTACATGATTTCTGTAATCTCATTGGTCAAACATATTTGAGACAAAACCTGTATTCATGATGGTTTTTGAGAAATAAAAATATAGGAAGCCCCGAGTATATCTTGTATTCCAAGACTCTAACACAAAGTCAAAACTGCTAGTTATTTATTGAACTGACATGTCCTAGAACTAGTATCGTTCCCCTGATCTCCCCTCCCACGGACTCAGCAATGAGCCCGGGCAGCGCGCTGCCCTGGCGAAGAGAAATAACTGGCTGCACATGGCCACACAACAGGAGGTAGAGATAAGTTGACTAACTTAACACTGCCTCCAGGTTTATGTGCACACATGATGAGTTCCTGGTTTGTTTTCTTCTATGGGGTGCTGTACAGTTATGAGAAGTCAGTTGAGAGCCATCAAATACATTTCCATAATTCCGACAAGACTGATCCGAGAATGCAAGGGCTGTTCTTTCACTGGGAATTTAGTTTGATTCAGAGAGTACCAGACATGGTATACACTAAATTGAACAATATTGACAGCCCGAAACAAGGGCTAACATGTCCGTGCGATGTTTAAGCTGCTGCCTAGGAGTGTATTGCGTATGTAAAGTAGCGTTAATGCAGTGAGCTCAACGCGAGCGTGCACACTCAGATCAATGCGTACGTATCCAAACAAGTGCATGGCACTCAGGTTTTCAGTGATTTCAAGACTATGTTATAACTATTATTGTTTTCGATGGTAGGTTTACCAAAGAGATTACAAAAATCATGTACACTTTAAAAGATAAAATCATGTACACTTTTAAAGATAAAATCTTTGCCCCTGCTTGTTCTTACAAAATACAGAAAATATCTAGGGTCTGGTGCCATATTCCATTCTGCCTGACGGCCTCATAAAATATGGCATCAGACCCTATATATCCCAGCAAACACAAAACGTGTCTAAAGCATGAGTCTGAAAGGTTTTTCAAACGTAAATTGAACATTTTTTAAACAGTTTTATAAAGTTATGTTTTAACATTTTTAAGAGAAAAAAAACCTTCCACACTTTCACGTTTTGGAAACGTTTTCTGACCCAAAATAAAAACGTTCAGAAAATGTTATTTTGCTAGCTGGGATTTACCCATATTCTGTGAGCAAGCAAAGGTAATTAATTCTATCGGACGCAGTCATTGAATTTGGCGTACTCGTTCACTGTGACTATAGTGAAAGTTACTGTGGAGTGTTCCACTATTTCCCTTATACTTTTTTTCTGTTTTGATAGGAGTTTTCCTTAAAAATTTAGTTGAAAGACACTTTCATTTAATATATGTCAAAGGTAGGATGGGGTTAGAAGACCAATTTGGCTGCAGAGATCACATTTGTAGACTTTGCCGTTCAACTCCAGTGTAATGTTTCACGCCAGGGAGTAACATGGAACAGCCTCAATTGACCAATCAGAATGCAGGATTTAATTCTGTGACATCAATGCGTCCAACAGAATAGTATTTGATAATTTTATTTGTAGTACAAGTCTAACCACTTGAGAATCAAAATGGGTTCCATGTAATGACATCAGTTGTCATGGTTCAGTCAACAATACACACTAGAAAGAACAAAATGAGCTTATAGCAAGTAAACTTCAATTTCAGCTTTGCTTTTTACAACTTACTTGTGACAAAAATGGTAGAACTTCATTGTCATAGCATTTTACCACCGCTTTTAGCATTAGCATGCATGCAAGCATGATCTTTATTTAACTCCCGATGTGACGGGTAAGAATAAGCTCAGTGTACAAAACCACGAGACACGAGTGGTTTAGCGGTATATGTCTTGACTTAATCAGGCTTTGAACGTCATGGGTTCAAATTCAGTGAGCGGCGTGTGTAGTGTCCTTGAGCAAGATACTTACCGTAATGTGCTCGATCCAGGTGTCAAATGGGTATCTGTTTAATCTTCAATGCTGGGAAGGTAACAGACTGGCAGGGAAGGAAGTGAGGCAATCCCCTCCCCGAAATATAACAAAATAATTGACTCTGCCCCAAACGCTTCGAAAGAGAGATAGGCACTCCGACCTTTGCAATCATGACAGGCCGTCTCCTTTACCTTTTCTACTGCAATTTTCTCATACATGATTTATCTTTTCCCTCTTGCCACAGGTTCTGATGTAGTAGAGTGGTTATTCACTCATGTAGAAGGTTTTTCAGACCGCCGGGAAGCAAGGAAGTACGCTTGCAATCTACTTAAAGCTTGCTACATCCGCCACACTGTCAACAAAATCACCTTCTCAGAACAATGTTACTATGTATTTGGGGATTTATGTTCAAGTAAGTTACCCATCTTAAATCATTACTTTACTCCATAAACCTTGGAAGTACACAGTAAGTAATCAGACTCTGCTACAACATCCATGGCATATCCCTTGTATTCTACAACATAGTGGACTGGCATTTTTGTACTGTGTAAGAGACGACCAGTGATAGACCACTTTCGTATGTCCCATAATGCATCTTGAAAGTACCACAAATACGGGACCTTATGACGTATCTTGCGCAGTCTACCATATTTGAAGTTCTGCGCATTGCGCACAACTCGACTGCGCAATTAACGTCACAAGGTCCCGTATTTGTGTTACTTTCAAGATGCATTATGGGACATACGAAAGTGGTCTATTGATTAAGACAAAATCACTGCATGTTAATGTGTTTTGTGCATGAATCTTTCATGATTTTTGGATTTTTGTTTCAGCTAATTTTGTTGCTAGCACATGCACAAACCTTGAACGTAATTTCATTTGAAGTAATAGAATTAAATCTAGTTTTCTGGACTTACATTTAATTGAGTGGCGACGTTTCACATCTTATCTGAGATGCATCCTGAAGCCTACTGATCATCTGGTAGCTTCTGTGGAGTGACCTGTGACACGATGCTTATGTCACAGGAAATGGAACTTTTAAGTCTCTTTGGTATCTTGTCGTAGACAGAATTGTAGGCCCTTGCTAGATTATGGCGAAGTCCTGTGATGCATCTTGGATGAGATGTGAAACATCGCCACTCAATTAAATGTAAGTCCAGAAGACTAGATTTAATTCTATTACTTTGATGTTACAATACCTGGATGAATCAAAACCTTCATAAATGTAATTTCATTTGATTTGAATATTCAGCAAGATTTTGTTACGTTGTTATGATTCTAAAAATACAGAATAATTTATTTCCTTGTATGGTCATAATTTGTTTTATGTGTGTTCATCGGCTGCTTTCTTTATACTTTATAAGGTTTAGGTCTAAAAAAATTGTTGACTTGCCCTTTGTCACCGACCCAAAATTTGCAAAATATAGGGTCGCTTTTTTATTTTTTTTATTTTTTATTTTTTGGTGAACTTTTGCCTAACTCAAAAGTGCATTTGGTAAAAATATCATGATATTTGGGTTGAATTTACAACAATATTCACAGAATGTTATATATTTGCTTGGAACCATCATATATCTTGAATAATTAAAGAACAAAAAGATGAAATATGTATATAAACTATTTTGTTCAGTTTTTTGGTGTCCATTTTCGTGAAAAAAAAATATCTGACCGACCGACTTTCAATTTCACCATTAAAGGGCAAGTCAACAACTTTTTTTAGGCCTTGTAGAGTAAATAGCCGATGCAGCAGAGACATCCCGATGGGCAAGTTCAATGTTGATCATCATTAATATACTGTTAAAGTTTCAACAATCAATTTAGAAAAGTGAAAAAGTGTTGCAACCAGTTTCATGCAGATCTAGTGATTTTACAAAATTAATTTCTTCCTAGTTTTGGTTTATTTTTTGAAAGTTGTGATTCTAGAAATGGAAAACAAAGAAAACATGAAAGTCATACTAAATTTAAAAACAAAAAAGGTTAGGAATCACTTCAAAACTCAACCTGTGGTCGACTTTCCAGAACCGTCAGTCTGGCCAGCTGCTATTTTGTGAGCTGATATCAGCGTTGTTGGACACAGTTTTTAAGTATTTATCCCAGGCTTTTAGCGTACTTTCTGGCGTAGTTTATCTTGCGCTGTAATATAAAGCGGTCTTACACGTGCATAATTTTTATATTCATGCATAAGACCATGCGCGTTGCTCCTGACGGCGCAAGGCCCAAAGCGCACAGTGCATATTTAAGGTTTTAGTCATTTGCGATTGGAATAGATTCATCAGGATTGTTCCAAAAAATAATTTTTGCTTAATTTTGCAAATTATTTGATATCTCAAAAAGAAAGTCGGTGACCATATTTTTTTATTACGTTTTTTCTAAGAACTATATAAGGACCAAAACATATGTGAAAAAGAGAGAAAAAAATAGAGCCGTTTTTTAATTATAAACAGTGTTTTTGTCTGATTTATTTTGATTTTACCATAGATGTCAATGGTAAAAAGTGGTAAAGCATAGTGTTTTTGAAGTGGATTTTTCTCAAAAACCAAGTCGTTGACCCCCATTTTTTATTTCAGAAATGTGATCAGCACATATGAAAGCACCATATATCCAAAAATTAGAAAAATAAATAGAGGAATTCTATCTGTGCTAGGCCACTTTAAACAACGACAACCAGCCAGAATTGGCAGTTCTGGGCGGTCATTCACCGGTTGAGTTTTGATGCAGCACATAAGACAATCAGAGATGTAACTTTTCCGGAAATTTCCAGATTTCCGGAAATTCACAAAAATCACATCCTTTTTCCGGATCTCAAAACACCTTGCTTTTTATTTCACTTTTTTTGGATCGCCACAAAATGCATGTCTGACACCCATTGCGAGTTAAAAAAAAAAAAAACGCCAACAGATGGCGCGCGCCACATGTGTATAGTCTGTATCACATGGACATTTGCACTCGTTATAAGTAGTGGATGAGTATTCACGTTGTTTATTTGGTGCAGAATTTTGAAGATATTGAAGAAATTTTCGTGGCGTTGTTGCGATTACTAGCACGTTTAGCATGGTAAACAGTAACTTCGATCTTTTGCATCGGTTAGTTATCTTTGTACAATGGAAGTTGATAGAAAGGCTAACGCAAAGGAGATCGACAAAGGAATAAAGAATAAATTTCTTGGGACTGGTTGAAAGCTAAAGATAACGATGGACATTCATCATGTTTATGTATTTATTATCGGACTAAAGCTTAACAAGTTAATGCACCGGGTCAAGCGAAATGTAAGTCAATATTGCTTGGTTAATATATGTTTGTAGTATTGTGATACATGATATTAATAAAACAGAATGAACCTAAGTGCAAAATTAACTGATAATTCTAAAATAAAGCCTGTTTGGTGATGGTGATGTTTGCACAAAAAATTATTGTTATTTTTACTCTACTGACTTAATCATTTTGCCTATTGAAATATTGAAACCATGTGTGCAGAAACTGTCTGGCTTCGGGGGGCGAAGCCAGACCCCACCAGGGTTTCGCCCCAGGACCCACCAGGGGCCCTTAAGCGGGCCCCTGGACCCCTGGCCGCAGGGGCGAGCGCTCCACTCGCTTCGCTCGCTACGCTTCGCATTTTTTCAGGAAATTGATCAATTGCCCTGTTTCATCTCTGACATTGGACTTATTGAAAAGAAGTAGCAAAATTGATAGAATTATTGGTTGAATCAAGTGATGTGTGCATGTACAAATTTTGACCAATTTGATATTTGAATATGTATGAGCTTTCTTTGCATTATATTTATTTGAGCAATTTTTTTGTTAATGTATAATCTTCATTGTTTCTTTCATAAAGATATACAGAAACATTAGTTGCCTCTTGTCCAAGCCTAAAAAAAGTAAAAACGTGTGTCAACCATTTTTGTTCTAGATATGGGAGCATTATCACTCCGAGACGACGCATCAGAAGTCGATAGAGACACACTAGGTCCACTACCCCAAGGTGGTCATTGGATGCCACCCGGAGCAATGCCACCTGGAGGGCTCCCTACAGCGCCACCACCACCGATGCCTTATGCCTCCACACATCCCATGCCCTATGCACCCAGCTTTGATACAGCAAGTTTTACCAGCTTTGGAAATGGCAGTGTGGGCAGTGCTGGAAGTGGAGGTATGTAGTGTTCAACAAGGGTACATTTTGGGCCTTCTAATTTTGAATGATCTTGTTTTACCTATTTTCACATGCAAGAAGTATTGTTGACAGGGAAAAAAGTGATCTTTCCATATTTATGTTATTATCTAAGTGCTCAACAATTCCATGTTGGGTATCGTTACCTTTAGCAGCTTATTGTGGAATGATTTTTTTCTCTATTTTATGAAATACTCAGTATTTCATTGAGCTTAAGGTAGCTTAAACGGCTATTTACACATGTCAGAAAATTAGCTATAAAGTGAATAATTTTTGGAATGGGAACCAAAACCTATTTCCATTGAAAGAAAACCCTTCAATGGTAACATTTAATAAGTTTTATAATATTCGGCCAATTTCTTATGTTTTTCTCTATTTGTTGAAAATTCCCTAAAAAATCAATAGGGAATGTGCTATGACATTCAAATTTTAGGGGCTGGTGAAGGATTACAATAGCTAAATTCTCTCGTGGGCTTTTGCCATAAAGTGTTTTATTATGAAGAAAAATGATTTTTAGCTCCTAAATTTAGGCATATTTTCAAACACCTATAATTTTTTTGGAAACACTTTAATTTTAAAAGACAATGTGAGATTGTTGCAAATTTGATAAGCTTTCATTTGACACCTTGTTTGTTAAAATTGAAGCATGGGAAGTATGAATGAAAATTCTGAGAAATCTGGCTATTCAGTGTTTCTAGAAATTAACACAAAATTCAGGAAGTAGAAACATTAGAAGTCTCCCGTTCGTGAACGTTGAAAGAAATTTCTTTAAATCAAAATTTATGAGAATCTGTGATCAGTTTGCAATAAAAAGAAATAGAAAATAATTTCATTTTTGAACCACTGCCAGAGAAAAAAAAACAACTCTTCTGTAAATAGGGGTGTTTTTTTTCAGAAATATGACATATTTTTGTGAAATTTTCATGGTGGCCAAATTTTAGCCATGTACAAAGTCTATGTGAAATTGGAAAATAAAAAATAGCGTAACTCAAAAAAACTTCGATGGAAAAAATCAACAAATTCTGTGCAGGACACCATAGCTGTTAGAGCTACCTTAAAAGAAAATGGTCCCTTTGTTCAACTCAGAACCAGAATGTGTTGTGAGTATTGTCTCTTATTCAAATAGTAATAACCTCTAGTGCATTTCAATGCAGTGTACTTTTTTTTTCTTACAAAGCTTAAGCAAATGGCTCGGAATGTATATTTTTTCTGACTGATTTCTATTTCCTTTTTGCCCTCTTTTCGACAGGGAGTAGTGGTTCTGGAAATAGTCAAGACAAGAAAGACAAGAAGCCACCCAGTAAAGGCAGCTCAGGGGGTATCGGAAGTGGCAGCGAAACGGAAAGCCAAGTCGGCATCAAACCTCATCGCACAGAGCCTCCTAAAATACCGCCACCACCTCCTCCGAGAGGGGATCTTCCACCATCATCTCAAATCCCTTGTTTACCGACAATGCCCCCTCCTTTACCACAAATGCCCGTCATGGTGCGAGCACCAGATGGCACAACTCAGATGCCCACGATGATTCGAGGACCCGACGGGATTATACGTGGACCCGACGGTTTAGCGCGACACCCCGACGGGACAATTAGGACTGATGTACCACCAATGCCAAGGCCTGTAGGCGCTGTACCTGATGATCTATCGGGTAGCCGACAGTCCTTCCGTATGGCTATGGGCAATCCATGTGAATTCTTTGTGGATGTTATGTAACATGAATAGAGACGAGGGGGCTTATCTATCAAAGACAACATGCTTCTAGTTCTATTTATTACCAGGCTGATTTGTGAGCTTATTTAACATGTATTGATTCAAAGTGAGATACAGATGGTTGAGTGTGATTGGCCAGTTTGACGTCAGATCATAAATATTCTTTCGGGCAACTGTGATATTGTTCACAATATAGCGTCTAGCTGGTGGACCTAAACTACAAGTATAGAGTTACCAACACATCTTTACTGTGTAAACTACATAGTTACTACGTGGTGACTACAACTGACTGGACCGAGATATTGTATCAACTCAATACAACCACATCACAATGGATTTATCTGTAAACCAACCCGATCAATGAGGGAAAGTAGTTCCAGTGTTATGTTTCATTCAAGTTATTCAGGCATCTTAAGTCTTGGGATTTAAAAAAAAGTTTTTCAGAAATCAATATCTTTTTTGAAGTAGAAATAACGATAAACCAAATTTAAAAGGTTATCCAGACGTAAGATAAACAATTCGTCATAAGTTTTCTAGACTTAAAGATGAAGTTAACTTTATGAAATAAGACCCAGATAAAAAAAGTGGACCAATGTATTGACATTGCGGGATACAACATTTAGTAATATGTAGTCTCTATAATTACCTATTATATGGAGATGTTGACTGAAGTTGAATTTATACTTGAAACGCACCCATATTGAGACAGCTGTATGAAAGTAACTTGGGTTAATGCAATTTGTGTTTTGAAACGGATCAAGCTGAAAACGCCAGATGTTCCTATCCACCAATATATTTGTCGTTTCAAGTATGAATTTAAGTTCATGACAAAATATGTGCATCTGTGACATAGTACTAGTGAATGTGTGTGGAATGAATTATTTAGTGGTTCCAGTCCTGCGTTCCGACTAATGCCATTTGGCGGCGCAGGAGCAGGGGAAATTGGCGCAACGTGTTTCTAAAAATATGTGAGAAAAATGCCTTTTCTTACTTGATTTAGCCAATTTTCAGTCTCAAGCTCATGATTTTGGTGCAAGCACCTCTTTAACTTTGTCAAAATTGGGTAAATTGGGGCAAGCTCAAAAATCTTGAAGGGAACACTGAATGGTACTAAACTAAAGATATCGAGTGGACAACTATCAATCAATCAATCAATGGTACAAGTACTTGCATAACATGCTTACCCCATGAAGGAGTCTATTCGTACAGGGGACCCACGGCTTTATGTGACTGTCCGACCACAGAGCAAGTAGAGTAAAGTTTCTTGCCCAAGAAAACAAGGAGACGAAAACCGCCTGGCCCGGGGCTCGAACCCACAATCTCTGTATTACGAGACCCGTGCTCTAACCGCTCGGCCACGCTCCCCTCTTTGAAAACTTTGAATTAATCTGTTGTGGAAAATACATTTATGTACAGTTGAGGGCCAAAGTTATAAATCATACAAATTTGCTGTCGTGGTATGATGTCTAGTTACTGGCTCAATCTATCTGTCCTGTGATACTTATTACCATAGAAACTCCATCTATAATACGTTAGCAGCAATTGAGAAGTTAAGTGTGAGTCGGTAACCAATACGTGACATTTTCTAAACTGCGAATTAAGGCCAAGTAACAAAAATAACCAGTTGATCGTCCCCTCCCTCTCCGATTTTGGACGCCGCACCAATTTTTATTTTTTTTTAAATCGTCAAAACAAAACAAAACAATCAACAAATATACTTTTTAATTGGTATTGACAAGTGGACAGGATCCTCACCACTTTAATAACCTAAGAATACCATAATATCATCTTCAAATATATTATGGTGGCCGTCTTGGACATGGCGACCATCTTGTAAAAAATTACAAATAATAAGGGCCTCCCTCACCAACTTTTCGGAAAAGTCTGGACGATCAACTGTTTTTGTTGTTGTTGTTACTAGGCCTAACCGGAAAAGTCCATGTTAACCTGCTCAGTCTGATTAACATAAGTGTAGTAATTTAAGTTTATATATGATTTTTTTTCAATAATTTGCTCTGCATTTAAGATGTAATCAAGTTGATTTTTGTTTTCAAATTTATGAGCAATTTATTTTAAGTTTTGTGCCAAGTAAAATAATCGTAGAAAATTCTTATTGTAAATACAAAGATAAAGCCGTAACTTATGCTGAAACTATTGCTGTAGAGTTATAATTGTACAAGAGTTTGAGATCAGTATGTAAGTCGAGTGTAAATTAATTGACAAATTTGACCCAGTTTTGAGTATTCAAGATAAAAACACTCATAATTTGAGCGATTCCATATGATGCGCTGCCAGCTGTTTTATTCTTGAATCTAGTTTGTGACCTTCAAGGTTAACATGCCACTCAAGTTAGCATGGTTTTGCACCAGGAAAACATTGCCTCTTCGAGTAAATAACTTGCAGCGCATCATATGTAATGACTTACCCCAAATTTTCGAGAAACTGTGAAAATAGGCAGCAAAATATAAAGAAAATAATAAGAATTTCTAGCAGATTTTCTGTTGTAAAACTTGATCACCTTGATCAATTTCAACATGAAAGCTTAGAAAATGCTGTAACAGATGAAATGATAAAATTAAAATTGGTATCATCTGCAAAGTCCCGTTTTTGGCCACTTGAGATGGGTAAGAAAAAAAACCTTCAAAAGTGAATATATGAATGATAGAAATCAGCGCAATACTATTATGTGCAAACACTAGTAACACACTTACCAAATCTTTTCAAAATCATGTTATAGCATTTTGTGTTTTCTAGCAAATTAAACCAAGCGCTTGATGGTGTAAGGATCACCGCAGGCCTGATTAAGCAAGGCAAGTTGCATATAGTATATGTGATGCCATTGTCATTTTGATCGAATTGATTTTTCATATTGGTGTTCTGAATATCAAACAATTAACATTGTCTAATTGATTATAATTATAATTGATAAGTGAAAAAATGGATATTCTATTAACACTTAGATTGCAATACTACATCCATGTATTCAGGGCACTGCAGAACCCAATCATGTATTCACAGGCTAGTTTTAAGTATTTAATCATTAGGGTAGATTAATCATAATGAACCAATAAAATTTTATTGGGGTATCTGGACTCGCCGCCATCTTGTGTCACTCATGGACCAGAGTTATTGTACCTTTGGATATATTTGGAATTTGGCCAGATATCCAGGCAGATCGTGTAAATATTCACTTGACGCATATACGGCGTGTGCATTTTGTTTCACACGGAAACTGTGTCTGCGTTTCAAGTAGTGTGTATTGCGACTTGCTATGATCAAAGTACGCCAACTTTCCCGCTAATCCATTTTGAAGACTCTCGAAATGTGGCATGCGGAGAATTTACCGAAGGTACAATAACTCGTCTTTCATGTGCGACAATCCAAGATGGCGGCTATCCTATAGGATTTACATGGCAGTCAAATCAAAATGGCGGCGAATCCAGATTCTGCTATATAGGTTCCTTGACATGAACTGAAGTTTAGCTGAACCCTCATAGTCAGATCAGAGGTTCCAATAAAACTAAATCAAGGACACACATTGGATGCCTTATGTTTCAAATGGATAATTTTTTCAGGCAAGAAAAATCAACACATTTTGAAAGTGGCTAATCAATCAACAGGGTTGGTTTCATGTATCAGTTAGGTCCACTGCCTGTTGAAAGAATTTGTTGAAGGTTTTCTATATAAAATATTGTATTCCAAACAGTATGTATTCATTTGTTAAAAAATATCAACTCAAACCCTTGCATTTAAAAAAGTTTGTTTGAACTACTGGTACAATTGATATGACTATAATAGGCCAAATAATAATTTATTGGACAGTATAAACAAAATATCCAGAATACAGGGCCCATTGTTTGTAAATGCGACCCCTACATGGATTTTTGTTTAAATAATTCAATAAATATTTATTTTGCTTATTGCAGTTGTTATGTTGTTCATTTGAGCAAGTTCTTTGTGGTATGTTAGGCCCGTCTTCACAAAAGTTATTCCAGGAATAACTTTATTCCTTGATTCTGCATTCTTGGATTAGAGATAGCCCACGGTCATGAACTATGTTGAATTTTACAAAACCTGGAATAACTAATTCGTTGAAATATTTTGTTCATCGTTTGCAAATTCCAAATGACAACATCAATGGAATGAAAACACAGTTATTCCTTGATTAAAGTTATTCTTCTTTTGTGAATACAGGCCTTTATGATTAACTTCTCAAATCCGTTCCATTTTCTGCATTTCGGATTATGAGATAGTTGTTACACTATTTTTTTTCATATGGGGAATTATTTCTTGTTTTACTTCTCCAAATGTTACATTTTTACATGTTTTCTTTAGTTTCCTTCGGATTTGTAACTCATAACCATGAAAGATCACATTTCAAAGACTTAACATAGTGACAGGAATCAGAGATACCAGTTTGCAGGATTTTTCCTGATTTCAGGATTTTTTTACTCCAAAATTTTCAGGGTTTTTTTGCCAAAATTTCCGCATATTTTCAGGATTTTTTTGAAAGTTTCAAGGATTTTTTTAGTGATACTACTAACTGGCATGTCTGAGGAATACATTTTGAGATCGGTTAGACTGCCCTCAGTCTATATAGAATTGTTTGTTTCTCAAACGAGGGCAGTCTGTTGGTGTTTTACTAAGGAGCAACTTTGATGGATATTTCACACATTGTAAAATTTATGGATTTAAATATTGGGCTGTTTCTCATGGAAAATTCAACGGTGAAGCAAATTTTCTCAAAAAATGTAATTAGCAAATATTAGAAAATTCGATCAATTTGAAAATGCCAGCAGGGTAGCAGGAACTTTCAAAACATGTAGCAACATTTGTGACTGTCCATTTCAAACGAGCCGTAAATGCAGCAAACTTCATTTTGTGCTACAGGTGAAAATGCAGTAATTCGTAATTTGCCAAAATTGATTTTTTTAACAGATTCACAATCCTTGTGCTTACTTCAAACTAACAGCAAAGCGTCATATCAAGAAAATGATCGTAAATATGAAATATATCTGTATATTTTGAGGACAATCAACAGGAAAATATAGGGCTTTTGTTATACAATTTACTCCCTGACAACCTTTGACAGACCGTAAATTGACATCTGAAATTTGAGTGAAGTGCATTATGGTGTCATTTTAATCCTTATAAACATGGTCTTTACAAATATTTCAATTAGTGAAAATGACAAGTGGCTGCATTTACAGCTGGTTTGGGATGGACGGTCACATATTTCATGATTAAGAATATAATGTCTTTCTCTTCAAAAGACACACTCTATTTGGACTGAGGCCAAGTTTTATGACACAACCAATATATCATTAGATAACAATTTTGAGAAAGAAATCGCTTCGATAGATGGACCGGATTTGGTGATTTAATTAGAATCATGAAACAGGAATTGGAAAAATAATTGTGATCCACAAGTCTGTGGGCTTTCTTTGTACACATCAATCATGAAATATGGAATTTGTTTTATTGAAATCAACAATGTATTCATAGCTTAGTGTAGCCTGTCTTCATTTTTAAGGTGAGCTGGAGCACCAGCACCAGTTTATACCTAATGTACTGACCTCAAATTACTCTCCTGACAACTCTCCCTGAAACTTTCAGGCGAATGATTTATAGTTCTTCAGCAATTAAAAAAAATGAAGCCCTATTGTAGGACTACACCATCAAACTCGTTTGGTTGCAAAACCAGTTTGGCTAATTTTGCAATAAAATATGACTGACTGGTGACGACATCAATTTTAACCAATTTGAAAATATATCCCTACTCATTCTAGAAAATCGGGCAACAATTTTTTTTTAAAAAACAGCATTAACACCTGCCACCCACAAGTTGACAACTACTGGCTTATTTCAGACTGGACTTTGGTCAAAATGTTTTGATTGGGGAAAGGGGGAAGGTAGATTCGGCCGGTATTGTAAGAAATATTGAATCATGTATAAATGAAAAGAACTATTGAATCATGTATAATGAATATTTAAATAATCATAATTATGTCAGAGATGCTGACTTGCTGATCATGAATATTCATTTATTTTTAATATCTAATTATTGTAGGTGCCATAAATATATTGTGCAACTTGATTGTCTTAACTAAGAAATTTTATAAGAAAGGTTGGAAAATTATTGTGAAGTAACGGTAACAGTGTGCGCAGATGGAGATGTGTATATGAAGAGTAGGGTGTCACATTGTTGGGAGAATTGCATATCAATCATTAGCAAAACTCACTATTATCTTATTTAATTCTCCCAACACCACGGTACCACTGTTCTTATTTCCTTATTGTCTGTGTGAATTCAGCCTGCACTATGCACTGTCGAAGTAATGTAATGTAATAATCATATTAAAAGAATTGTCCATGATTTTTATGGGTTTGTATGGGCATGCTGTTCCTGTAACAACAATAAATTGTCATGTGTAGGAAAAAGTGAAATTTCAGAATCGGGATGATGGGCAGTCCCTTTAATTTCTTTGGTGACCAGTCTAAACTATTCACAAGGCTCATGGCATTGATTTGAATTTAACATTCAAAAAGTGTTAAAGAAGTGTTATATAATCACTATCAGCATAGTTTGGACCGGTTGCTGAAATAACAAGGACAATTACATAAATTTTTTGACAGCGAATTCGCTTCTCCCAGCCTGCTTGGGTGAAGTTGGCCACATTTTAATGTTGTTGATGATTAAGAGTGTGTGTGGCTTCTGAAAATGTTGTGCGGCAGCAATATTTATTAAAATATTCCCCACCCCCTGTGTTGTGCTCTGTAGTACTAGTGAAATAGTAGAAGCAAGAAGCTTAAAATAGCTGCCTTGTGTCAATAATTGGGTGAGTTTTTGACCAAATATAGTCACTGGGTTTTGCCAAACCATAAGGTGGGTTATTTACTTTTTGTTGTATATTCATGCTCAGAAATGTCTTCTTGTAGATTATTCAATAATTGCACCAAGTTATTGCATAAGGCAGCTTATTTTTGGACGTGCGAGCTTCTTGAAATCAACATTGCGATGCGAGTATTCCAATTGTATATGATCCTCAAACGAGGGCACTTTTGCCTGCAGTTTTTATTCCGTTTTTGTTTTTTTGTATTTGTGGAAGCATTGTGGCTCGCGATTGGACCATGAGCTCAACCGATCGCAAACGGATTATTGTATTTATATAAAAACGAGGAAAAATGTGCGATAAAGTACAAAATATCTTACTCGAATATGTACTACCTGTCAAGTGTTTTTATGATTACATTATTAGGAACATGTGACTCTGTATATGGACTGTACTAGCTTTAGGTGTCATACATTTTTAAGAATTGTAGAACTATTTATTGACCTTTTAAGGTAGGATTTAATATTGTATTTAATGATGAAGTTGACTGCAGGTCATTTTGACAGGCAGGATGATTGTTTTTTTACATTGGCCATTATAATTCCCCCATCTTTGTGGCTGATATGGCCTACATGCAGCATTGTTAAAGTTTGGTAGGAATGAATTTGAATTTTGGCAGTGTCATTACATACTTTTTTATTTTGGGGTTATCAGTTCAAATTTTTGTAAAGGAAAACAACTTGGATGTACTTTCCATTCATGAGTAGTGTAAAAGTTTGAATTATTGTGGCAAATTGTTTACCAAATATGTAAGTTGCAATTTAATACACTCCTGTTGCGTTTAAAGTGCAGCGGAACACTTTTTTTCACATTTCACGACTGTACATTGTTGCTCATGACCCTCAGTTTGTGTTGACTGTTACTTGGCAGCAATGTTGCTTGATGGTTTTCTAAACATATTTTTTAAACAGTTGAATTTTAAAGAGTTTCCATCATTTTTCAATATTAAAAATCGTAATGAACATCTTGGAAGTACTTTTGAATCTGCCGGTTCCTATATTAGGGACAGTGTGTGAAAAAAAGCAGATTTGAGTGTTTCTAGATGTTGATTTGATACTGATCTAGATATTTTGGGAACTTTTGAATAGTGGGGTAAAGTAATTATTTTGTTGACACTGTTTTCAATCAATCAATCAATAACACACTGTACTTGCATGACATGCATACGGTACCCCATGAAGGAGTCTATTGGTTGAATAGAAATGGATTGAGCAAGCCGTACATGTTTTTGCAACATTTATAATGTTTTTTAAAGAACACAATCTGTTTTCGGTAAATTTTAACGAGGAAAATAATCCAAAGTAAGTTAAATCCACTGTTTTAAAGATAACCAAAAGTCATAGCCCGTGTTGCAACTAGGTGCAGGGGTTAATTCAGATTAACTCTTAATTTTTATTTGTGACAAAGCTCATTTTTAGGTAGCTGTGAACATCTTTGATTTGTGCTTTTTAAACTAAATTGCTCAAAAGTGGTCTATATCAACTTAAGTATGACAAGTAAAATGTAGACCTTTAAGAAAACTTGAGTTTTGATGTACTAATATCTTGTATGCTTTTACCAGTAATATACTGTCATGTTTTTCAAGATTTTAAGAAAGTCTACGCTCACTGTGTTTTGCTTTAGATAGTCTGTTGATACTTTTTCAATGATAATGTTAGCTAAAGCAAAGACTGCAGACTGTTACCTATGGCAGCCTATGGTGGCTAGCGAATTAATCAGTGTCAAGTGGCAGTAACACACGATTGCTGGCGATAAATTTAATTTTAAACCCGTAGCTTTATGTCACTTGCCGTTACCACTTTTTTGTCATAGTGTCAGCCTGCCTTTAGGCGAATCAATCTTAATTGTGCGCATATACTTGCTGCCCATCACAAGATGTTCATTGTTAGCTAAAGTGGGCTTTTATACTTTGTTGAAAATGAGTATTCAATTAGGTTTTATGTAACATTGAATCGATTCTACAATTGTTAAGAACAATGGCCTTTAGTATATGAACATTGTCAAATTATTATGGCCAAAGACATTATTGTTTATTGGCTGATTGGTTTATTACCAATTAGCCTGCCAAAGTTATTAAAATATCATTGTAGCAAAATGTAACTCTGTCTGTGTGGATTTTTGCTTTTTATGGTTATCATGTTGTTCTGTCAATAATGAGTAAAAAGGCGATCACCATTCAAAATAGAGTAAATTTAATCTTATCGGATTAAAATTTGTAGATTTTGAAGGGTGATCACCTGTTTAATTCTTTATTTTTTACAGCGCAAGTGCAACACATTGACTAAAAGTTGTGATTCCGATCACTTTTTTTTTGACCCCTCCACTTAAAAAAAGAATGGCTTGAGAATTGCAATGTGTACAAATATTTGTTTCGATGTATCAGAACGTCATTTAGCATCACATGCTTCATATTGGAAAGATTTTCACCTCAAAACTTCCTTCCTTTTTTTCGTTAAACTATTTCCTTGATACTGCTAATGGCTTTGTTCATGATTCCGACACCATGTGCAGATCTTGCCCTTCCAACATTAGGCAACAGATTTATGTGTGTGCATGTTGTTGTTGATGATGTTGTTATTGTATTGTCTATAAAATAATGTTTTAAATAAGGAAATTTGGTTCAGATAAGACTATTTCAGCAAAATCTCACAATTCCCACCTATTAAATGATGATCAATGTTTAACCAAAGAAAGCAATGAAGTTTTGAGGTCAAAATCTTTCCAATAAATTCACCAAACTGTTTTAGGCCTTATTAAAATTTGGCCTTACGGGCAACATAACATGTAAGGGTCCAATAATAGCAGAAGTATGCTAGAAATATGTGATGACTCACCCCGAAAAGGGGGACTTTGCGACAGAACACTTTTTCAAGAAAATGGCGAAAATAGGCAGCAAAATATAATGAAAATAATAAGAATTTCCAACAGAATTTCTGTTGTAAAATTTGATTGCCTTGATCAATTTCAACAAGTAAGGTGTCATTTTAAAGCTCAGAAAATGCTATAACAGATAAAATCAAAATTGATATCATCTGCAAAGTCCTGCCTTTCGGGGCGAGCCATCACATATGTGTACCGCCGCGGCAAAAGGGTCCAGTTGTCGGCTCGTACATGTTGCTCCTTGTAGCATATTCTAATGTATGGTATTTGTATACATCAGATATGCTACAATGAGCAACATGTAGGAGTCGACAACTGGACCCTTTTGCCGCGGCGGTACACATATACCAAACAGGGGTGTGAGAGTTCAGATTTTATTTTTTCATGCCTTCAAAAGAGTCATAATTGCTTTTTTGTTATTTTCAGCCTGTTTTTTGGCATTTTGTCACTATTTTCAGATTTTTTTATCAGCCGGCTGTCACACCGCTGACCAAAGTCTTGGCAATCTGCCACGTATTGGAGCGATGCTATTTCGAGCACTCTTTCAATCATCATTGCTTGTTTACATAATTACATTAAAACCAGAAGCATGTTTTTCATTAGTTACACATTTACATTTAATTGGCATTTTTTCTGTACATTTTAAGTGATGGAACCTTACAGACATAATTAACATGTAGGAATACCAAGATCTATTTAAAATTCAATCTTTCAGGCTAGAGAATTCCGTAGGCGTCAATTATTGTGCATTACATACTTAAGTATGGTTAACAAAGGATGCTGTTATAAAGTAAACAGTACAAATTAAGTAAAAAAGGGTGTGGGGTCAGTGTATGTGTTTGTGTTAATGATCCATTAAATGACCATAGCTCCTAGAAACAGAGTTCACTTGCTTTTAAACTTTCAGACGATTCTATTACTCATTTATAGCAAGAATTTTGAAATTACTAAAATCCTTATGTTTTAATATTTTTTGAAAATCAAATACATCAAGGTACAAAGAATTTTGATACAGCCAATATGCCAATATACAGCTTGTCCCAATAATTATTAATGCAACGAGCAAATAAAAAATGTTAAAAAATAGTTGCCAAAAGATTATACCATAGTAATGTATGTTTTTTAAAAGTGGAGTAAGCACTCTACAACATGCTTTTTGTCCCGTTTCATTTTACCACTCCTGTCCAAAGATATGAAGAATTTAAGAAAGCCCTTTATATTTACTTTGGTCCGATTTGTAATTTCAGACTTCCACCGAAAGAAATGCAAACTTGAAATGAAGAGAATTCTGCAACAAATTAGACCACAATCAATCCAAACCAATCTAACCTGACCAGTACCTAACATTAAGTGATATTTTAAGTTAATTCTTAACTTAAATAGGTCAAAAATTTCAATTAAAGTACGGATCTTCCTGAATTCTGTTACTTTTGGTGCGACAATCGGGTAGTTTAGGATACATTTTTTACCAAAAGAGGTGAAAATAAAGGATTCTAATGAAAGATGTCAACCAATGAAAAGTC
Source organism: Ophiothrix spiculata (assembly GCA_000969725.1). Lineage (NCBI taxonomy): Eukaryota > Metazoa > Echinodermata > Ophiuroidea > Amphilepidida > Ophiotrichidae > Ophiothrix > Ophiothrix spiculata. The sequence continues at coordinate 41,760 of JXSR01S011129.1, forward strand.
TTAAACCGAAACCATGGAAGAAAACGGAAGACAAAGGAGTTTAAGAACTCAAGTAAGTTAATGATTCATCTTGGCCCGTCGAGGGGACGCAACAGGCTGACTAAACCAGACGCAATAACCTGCTTTATATCAGCAGATTATCATTAAATTGAGTCCTTATGTTATGAAATGTGTTCAAGGGATGCTTCTCCTAATCAGGAGATGTTTTTAGCCATTTCCATTCAACGTGTGCCCAATGACGTCACCAGAGATGAATCTTTACAGATTAACAAATCAGACATCAAGATTTTTCTGGTCTTTACAAAATGTGCAATAACTTTTGATTCAGAGATCAAAATTAAACAAAACAAAAATCCTGTAAAAGCCAATGGTCTTCTCTATAATATTATTGTAACGTTTGCTCACCATTGTGCTCTGTTTTCTCAAAATAAAAGTTCAAAGTTCGTTGCGTTTTTTGTGGGACACCCTGTATAACATAACACAGCACAACTTTTTATGTACATAAAACACTACATGTGTAATTAATATATTCCACATAAAGTAATTGCTTGAAGTTTCACACTTCCCGGACTGGCTATGAACTGTCTGGTCTGAATATGTATGGCATTCAAAACCATTGCTCTGAACTTTGCAGTCTAAGTAATATATACTACAGGGTGTCCCAATAAAAATGCATCACTTTTGTTTTTGATCATATCTCAAGAACCGGTAAGTAAAAATGTAAACTTTTTTCATAATACCAATTAATATAGTTAAGTCTTTCATCGGGCAAATTTTGAGCAAAATCCATCGAGCCGTTCTTGAGAAAACTAGAATTTTGTAAGAAGACCCAGTTTTACCCCGTTCCAAT
>JXSR01S011132.1:18755-28854 GCA_000969725.1 Ophiothrix spiculata
CAACTGAAGGTTTATACATCTTTCCCAGTATATCAGTATAGGGTCACTTTATACTTCTTTTTGAGCTACAAAATATTCTGTGCAACAAGTCTTTGTTATTATATTAATTCCAATGCATCTTCTAATCAATACGGATGAGAAACAACGTTCCCGCGGGATTAAAGTGGCTAGGTCGTCACAGATCTGATGAAGTCTTCCGTCGGAAGACGAAACGTCAAAAACGTGAGTAAAAACTGGATTTGTAAAGCATAAATCTGACCAAATTACATGTATGAATAACAACAATCCTGATGAACTTATTTCAAGATTTGACATCAAAGTGTGGGTATTGATTTTTCATCACCAAGGCTCTGTTATTATTAGAAAATACATTGGAATTATATATCAGATTATAAGATAACAAATACTTGTTGCACCAAATATTTGGTGGCTCGTAAGAACCAGGGCCGGGCATCGGAACTGTGTAGGCCATGTGGGCTTTGGCCACACCACTTTTCAGCCAGAAAAAATATAAATAAATAAATTGAATTTTATAATTTGATGTGTTGTTTTAGTCCTACCATAAATAACCACAACATAGTTCTGTACAAACTAATTTTAGTAACTATTGTCTTACATGTGGGTTAGTTGTTTCTTATTTTTATTTTTTTAAGGGCTGCACCACTTTTATTCCTTCCGACGCCCCTGAAAGAACTATAAACTGACCCTATTTCTATGTTAAAGTCCCAGGTTCAAGTTATAGCTTGGTCACAATAATCGTACGAACAGCTTACGAGCAGTGTTTAGTCCATCTAATAGGACCACACGACGCCCTCGCTGCTCGCTTTACTCACTGCTCGTGGTCCTTTTAAACGGACTAAACACTGCTCGTAAGCTGTTCGTACGACTATTGTGACCAAGCTCTTAGTTCTCCATTTAGTGGATAATAAGGTTGTTCAAGTGTATGATTGTCCAAAGCGAATTAAACTAACTAAATATACTTAAAATGATAAGGAATTCAGTAGTGAAACCAAATGAGCAGTGAGTAATGACAGTGCAAATATTATTAGTATTTACCTTGGTCACTTGGTATAAAACTCACTCCAACCAAGTCAACATTGCATTGTCATGGCAGTAAGGTATAGGCTATTTTGAGTGTGTTTAACAAATTAACACAAAAAATCTATTTGACATAAAATACCTTGGTACTGGTATGCTAACCCTCTCCACATTAATGTGACCCACCCCAAGTTCCTCTTTTTTAGGTAGACTTCAAGTGGCCAAGTTAAGGGTCCTGTCAACCCTTCATTTTCAGAAATAGTTTTTGCTCTGTAACTCAGCAACGGGTAACAAATAAAAGTATATATTTTTAGAAGCGGATTTGCATACTGAACATGATTGTGAGGTCATTTCTGGACCAAAATATGTTATTTTGGCCTTAAGATCAAAAAAATCATCTAAGTTGACTAAAATTTTACAGGGAAAGCTACATTTTGCTTCAGTTAAATTTCCAACTATTTTACTTTTTAGAATCTAAAAAGCAATATCTAAGAACACATTTCTCAAATGTTGGATTTTTTTCTTAGTTTTTGAGATATTGGTCCAAAAATATCAAAAATCCCACCGCTGCTACCATTTTGACAAAACATGACACTTTTCGACCTATTTTTGGCAATATTTCAAAAACTCAGAAAAATTCAAAATTTTGAGAAATGCATTCCTACATCTATTGCTTTCTAGATTCTATAAGAGTAAAATAGTTAAAAATCTCACCAAAGCAAAATTTAGCTCCAAAAAACATGATTTTTGGACCTTAGGGCCAAAATTACAGATTTAGGTCCAAAAATGAGCTCACCATCATGTTCATTATGCAAATCCGCTTCTAGAAATATATACTTTTATTTGGATTCAATTATCCATTGCTGAGTTACAGAGCAAAAACCATTACTGAAAATGAAGGGTTGACAAGGCCCTTAATGAATCAGACTAAATTAGGGGTTAGAGTTGAAAATTTCTTCAGTCCCTGAGGGGGGCACATCTCCCTTCAAGCACCCCCAGCCCCTGCGTCACTGGGGGATGTGAATGTGATTGGAACCTACATCTTTAAAAATAAGCCAAGGTGTCTATCAGGGGGCAGACTGAAGTGACAACAATATCAGCATAGGCCCTATACAAAACAAATTGCCTCAAATTGCAATGTGATCCCTTCCATCTGATTACACTTGAGTGAATTAGAGCTAATAACTGTCAACGGGTTATTTTCGTGAATCATCATCTAACTGTGAATGCAACACCTCACAATATGCTAGAATGAATATATGTTCATTTTATGTTTAGGTCAATGTATAATGAAGCTTAAAAACACTAATTTTCCATGCGCAAAAAGGTCATGATTGTCATGTTTCACGAGAAATTCTGCTCGCAAAAATATCCCTGTTTACAGTACACAGCTCTTAGATATTATCAATCCTTATCACTATAGTTGGAAGCCAGTATGACAACCCTATCAAATAAGGGTTCAACTCTGGGGTTCAACACCCATGGGGGGCCACTTATATACTTTATTGTGGTGCCATATCCTCAAATGTTGTACCCTAAACACTGACCTGGGCTATGTGTAATCCTAACCCTTTTCACTGATCAATCATATAAGCACCCTTTTAACTAACCTACCATAAAAAGCCCTTAACAGGAACCCTTTTCACTGACGTATCATAAACAGGAACTCTTTTCACTGACATCACTACAAAGGGACGTACTATTGGGATATTTTAAGACAAGGCATATGCATATGGAGACATGAAGACAGGGGAATTTGCAGTTTTTCCTGGATTTTTCAGAGTTTTTTTCTATTCATGTTCTTAAAATTCATACTGTAATCGCCGACTTCATGTTCTTAAATTCAATACCCTACACTAAATTCTGAAGTCCTCCGCGTTGCGGATTTTCCGCGAAAATCGCGGAATTTGAAGTGAAAAGCGGAAAAAGCATATCTGAGAAAAAAAGAACCAAAAACGGCTTCACAACAGCAAATTAATAAAGATTTGAAAAAATAAATAAATACTTATGAACAAAGTAAAGCCAAATTTATCATAGATTTACCTTACAATGCCTATAAAAACGTATAAACTACCTAGTAGTCCCCATTACGGCCGTGATAATGCCCAATTATTCAGCATAGAGTTGCGATCTCGTAGTCACGATCGCCCGACTGTCAAAAATATTGCATTGCAGTATAGTCGACTACAGTAAAAAGATAGGTAAGAGGCTTGAAAACTGTAAGATTTAAAAAAAAAATTGTAGCAGAATAAAGCGGAATTTGACATTTGTAAAGCAGAAAATTTTTGGCCTTATCTTACCCTAAACGTTGAATTGTGCTTCTAAAAGTATATTACCTTTTTTCCCTAACAAAGTGAAATTGATACCCTTATCGCGGTCCTCGTGGTCCGCGACAATTCGTAAAAAGGTACCCTTTCCCACAGATTTCTGCTCGCTGATGACCCCACGTTTACACTCAGTGGCCCCCTGGGGTTCAACATCAAGCCACCCTACCCAGCCTAGATAATGATTTGATTGGGTAAACAATGTTAATTATGCTGGCAGGTTGGCTGATAATAGGCGGTCTGATCTCACCTTTCCGGTCAAGGTTAATTAGAAACTTTACTTTACTTGCTCCGTGGCCGGACAGTCACGTAAAGCCGTGGGTCCCCTGTACGAATAGACTCCTTCATGGGGTATGCATGTTATGCAAGTACTTGTATCATTGATTGATTGATTGATTGAATTGGAACTCTAGACCAGGGCAGGAGGTTCATATACAGAAAAGTTACCTTGAGGATAGCTATTGTTGGAACGGCATCTGAAGAATAAAACAGAAGGTCCCCTAAAAATGTTGGGTGATTTGGGCACAGTACACAGCAGCCTCACATTTGTCATTGGTGTCAGATAGTGTCCCATTAATCCCCGAGTGGATTAGAATTCTTGAGGAGATCTCCATGTCTTCGGGAATTGAGAAAAAACAAAAACTTGACCTGCATGGGCCCATAGTCATGACACATTAGGCCTGATCAAATTGTAAGTTTTCGAATGGTTAACAAATTATTTTCAACCACCAAACATTTGACATATACGGGGACATATCAAATAAAGAACTATTGATTTTTCATCACCAGGCTTCCTTTATTATTAGAAAATATATTGGAACTATATATCAGATTATAAGATGACAAAGACTTGTTGCACCAAATATTTGGTAGTTCATAAGAACTATAAACTGACCCTTAGAAAAAATACTCTGGTGGATTGATTTTCACTGGATTGAAATTTCAACATTGTTCAATCTCTTAGATTGAGAATAGTAGAAATAATACTCTGGTTGATTGATTTTCACTGGACTGAAATCCCAATCTCTTAGATTGAGAATTATTTACTCTTTACAGTTAGAAATAATACTCTGGTGGATTTATTTTCACTGCTTATAGACTGAAATTTCCAATCTTTTAGATTTATTCTTAGTGTCATCAGATAATGATTGAAAATTTGAATAATCTTTTATTTTAACAACAGTAAACAGTGCTTGTACTAACAACATTTTTCCTCAGCATGCAGGGTAAAAAAAATCATGTTTAATTTGTGATAATGAATTGCTTGTAGGTGTAAATAGCTTTTAATTAACACAATTTATTATCAATAATATTCCTGTTATCCCAGTAACCAAAATTACAAATGATTTTGGAAAGGAAAAAATCAGTAATAATGCTTTTACTTTTTTGTGTGGTCCTAATACCAGAGACATATATCTAAACTAAATTCAACTTAGTTATGTATGCATCTCTGCTAATACTACAAATATTTTGATTTATATATTGAATTAATAATATCAAATCATTAAAAATAACCAACACAAGCATCTGGACACAACAAAACAGGAACAGAGGAACTAGTTCATTGTATTTAGGTGTACAATGGGAAGTGGTTACAAATATGGGTATTTTGATAACACAGATAAATTTGCACTAATAGCCCATTTCATTTTAGATAGCTTTCTATAGCCTCAGAATGGGATCAGGCCGTTTTAAGACACCATTTATTCCTAACACAACTTCTTTCCCCAATACCAATATGGCTAAACAAAATTGCAATAAGATTTGTATGAAACATTTTGCACGTAATACTGGATACTTACAACTGGTGTATGAAGGTACCACCCTTACGAAAATGTAGTCACAAAATGAGCTCGTACGAGCACGTTTTGTGTTTCAAAAACGAGCTCGTTTTTGTTTCAAAACCGAACTCGCAACAAAATACGAGTTCGTATTACAAAACGTGCTCGTAATTTTCAACGTGTAGTTACGAGCTCGCTTTGTTTCAAAAACGAGCTTGTTTTTGTTTCAAAACCGAACTCGCAACAAAATCGAGTTCGTATTACAAAATGTGCTCGTAATTTTCAACGTGTAGTTACAAGCTCGCTTTGTTTCAAAAACGAGCTCGTTTTTGTTTCAAACACGAGCTCGCATCAAAATACGAGCTCGTATACATAATGTAATTTAGGATTCTCAGACGAGCTCATTTTGGTATTATGTGGTCGTAATATGGTCGTTTTATTTCAAAACCTTGTTCGTAATGTTTCAAAACCGCGTTCGTAATGTTTCAAAAACGAGCTCGTTTTTGTTTCAAAACCGCCTTCGTTTGTACTGATAACGAGCACAAATTATGCTCATAATGAGTACATATTTTAGCATGAAATGAGCACATTACGAGCTCAAATTATGCTCGTCATTTTCGTAAGGGCAAACTCGGCCCTATCATTTTTCAAATTGTCATCAATGAAGCTGCTTGTGATTGTAATTCTTCCTGTTGGAATTACATCGATGATTTGATATTTGCGGAAACTTGTATATGTTAACCACAGAGTAAATTACAAGCAGATCTTGATGACTTTCTGGAATGGTCTGAAAACAACCATCTGAATAACCAACCAACCTATTCAGGTTTGCTTATATAAAAACGAGAGTTCAATTTCTGCATCCTGGTTTGTTACCTTACCCCGGGTTACCTTACCACCACAAATGTTTTTGGTTTTTGGCTTCAAGATAACCTAAAGTAGGACACCCAGGTTGATAATATGTGACCCGTCATATCAAAAGGTACTTTAAGGGTCCCAAAATGAGAATTGAATTTTTGGTTTCATCTTAAAGATTATATTTTAAGCTTTAAAATGACACCTTGCTTTTGGTTATTAGATGTTCGATTGCAAAGTTACATCCAAATTGGTAAAAGGCATTGGGCTGACTCCGAAAACTATAGTTCTGAGAAAATCGAGTTTAAAGTTTCTGTACTGGTAAAAATTAAATAAAGAAAGGATTTTTATCTTGGTTTTTAAAACATTTGTCTTATGTATTGGATGTTGGAACCTGATTAATATGATAGAATACACTTCAAACGTAACGTTTCTGATGAAATTAGAAATTCGACCTTGGACATGATTTTTGACTATGCTCAATTTCAATGGCCCGTATCTCGTAATTGACTATGCTGACTTTAAGGTACCTTTTGATATGACGGCTCACATATGTGCAAAAAAGCTAACAAAAGTCTTAAATGCTTCAGCACCAATGAACTTGTTAAGGTGAAAACATAGTCGGCCTCCAAACAAAATTTTTGCTACCAAACATTTGGTTGTGACATCGAAATGACGAGTGACTCCAAACAAAATAACTTCAACAACGAGTTGAGACCAAATAAAATTTCGCGCTAGATTGCACATGTTATTGAATTGCCATATACATTGGACCAAATGTTTGTTACCGGTTCATACTTTAAATTTGATGGCAAATGTTTGGTGATGTCACGACCAAATGTTTGGTAGCGAAAATTTTGTTTGGAGGCCGACTATGTTTTCAACCATACTGTATATTATCAGTCCTTTACTTCAATATGCTGAGGTTTTCTGGCACTCTTCACTCTATCCAGCAAACAATCAAGCACTATTGAAGGCATCCAGAAAAGGGCTTTTAAAATAGTGCTGGGTTGGAAGCAGTGTTCCCGCTAAGGATTTTGACTTTGCGCCAAAGCGACATAAAAGAAAGAAAAATACATTTCGCCATTGATAATTTCTGAAAGATCACCTCAAAAATGAAAGTAATTTTGAATAATATCTGAATAAAATGAAAGAAGTGAATGTTGTGTATAACTAAAACCCTATTTTTGACTTTTTGTTTTGGGAACCCCTTGCGCCAATTTTTTGAGCTTCTGCGACAATTTCGCGACATACGGCCTTAGCGGGAACACTGGTTGGAAGTATATATCATATATATGATTTTGCTCTTGAAACATGCAAGCTTGAATTCTTGAATTTACACACTGTTTGTTCTTTGCTTGTAACAATCTGCGAGAACCAACACGTTGTTCCTCCTCGGAGAAAAGAGATTTATGGTAAAGAGTAGAGAAATAGCAACAACCTGGGACTAGCAACAATATCACCAAATTTGTTGCCCATACAAAAAGACTCTCTGACAGCCCCATCCCGTATCAGCTTGCTCAATTCATCATAGAGCTGCTTTTTGCTTTGGCTTTTGGGTAGTGTTTTTTTTTCCATCTGGTCTCTTTTTATCCCCTATTTCCTCAGCTGCTTGCCATATTTTGCTGCTTTTTTGTCATTTAAAGTTTGCTTGTACTATTTTGTTTCTGATTATGTTTGCTTTTGCATTTAGACTGACTCCGCAGTCGCCAAATAGCTGAGGGCGTCATACTTCCGGTTCCGGTCTGGCTATTTCCAGTCTGGCTATTTGGCGACTGACAAAATAACATGCAATTTTTTGGAGCACAATGTTACCAATTTTTGGTAACATAGCCTCTTAATCATGTTCGTATCTATCGCTCGCTGGCGTAACGTAAACGAGCCATTAATAACCCAAACATGCCTTGGAAAGAAACTGAACTTAAATATTCATAAATTCTTTGAGAAAAGTTTGTTTACCTCATTTGCATATCATTATTATTGTATATTATTCATGGTTAATTTCATGGTTGAGCGAGCGTTTTTATAAAACTTTTATACCAGTCTCCAAATTTGGAAGTTACTCATTAATATTTATATATGTTTTATTTATTTTTGCAATTGTCATTCTAACTATTATATATTAATGAGCTAAAGTGCTCCATTTTTAAGACCATTATTTTTACAGTCGTCACTGGCCAGCACAACGCAGTGATCAGTGCGCCCGGCCGGTCGACGACGCAGGATACAGTCTAATTTGCATTCAGCTCTCTGTATTCTGCAATTCGGCCATTTGGTCGCGATGTAATCAGTGTTAGATAACCCTAACCCCTTCCGCCAATTCTACATTTAAATTGGAAATCAGCCAGTTAAAAAGGACGGGTTTTCACCTAGATTCGAATTCAGGACCTCTCGCACCCCAAACCTATTATCACTATGTAAAACCAATGAGCAGGCGCTACCATGTGGCAGTGATTTTGTGATCATAACTAACTCCGGTCTATGATATATTTTGATTTTAATAGGCAATTTTCTTAACTTTGCAGATTGTGATATTTTGTTGTTTTGTCGGGTAAGGGTTAAAGGTGCAATTCATGATTTTGATGTGACAAAAACCTCACCTGTTTTCTAGCTAAACAATAGGAAGAATACATTATGAACATATACTGAAAATATCACTTGATTCCGACCATTCGTTTTCAAGTTACAAGCTTTTCAGCATTTTGAAAATCCCCATAAGCTACTGTGTTGTAATTATTGTCGGGGCCCCGACAATAATTAGAAAATGACACATTTTCTCACTTTTCTCAAAAATGCAACCACATATGAAAGAATGGTTTGGGGATCGTAACATATACCAGTCGACGATTCATATAAGCTAAAAAAATCACTTTTGATAGAGGTGACCTTGAGGGTGAAAAGTGGATCATGAATTGCCCCTTTAATAAACCTAAATCTACTAATCAGAAAATGCCCCCAATTCTTGTTAGGGACCGTTCACAAACACTTGTAAGGGGGGGGGGACCTGATGCAAAAAAAAAATATCGCAAAAAATTTTCGGGGCCCCCCTTTTCGACCTCAAAAATTTTAAAGGTCCCCCTTTTTGCGACAAAAATTAGTGGTCAACCCCATAGAAAAGCATGGCAATTTTTTTCAAGGCCCCCCCCCCCTTACGAGGGTGAAAATTTTAAGGGCCCCCCTTTTGGCATCAGGCCCCCTCCCCTTACAAGTGTTTGTGAACGGTCCATTATGCCAAACTGTGACTACATATAATGACTATATATTTGCAAACTATACATTTAGCCAGCAGACTCTCTGATTGATTCAACCAATCAGCTTATCTTAGCATCTACCTTTCAAACCAGCATCAACATGATCATACGATGCTCTATTTTATAGATACATTTGGAATGTTATCTCTCAGCACATTATTTTTGTTGACAATATGATAAATGTCTACAATAATTAGCCAAAAATATAAAGTGGAACTAGCTATCTACTGTCTCAATAATTGATAGATAGACTGCCTGCTTTCTGCTTGGTTTCCAGACAAAAAGTAAATATTACCATCAAGTACTGTAAATACACTCAATTTCACTCACAAAATTACCCCTCAATATTGATTTCGAGCTTGAAAAATTTAATATCAAAATCTTCTAAAAAATCAGTTTGGGCTAAGATTTGAAACATATATTTTTCATGTGGCCCAAAAGGAAGAGAAATTCTTCAAGAATGTATGATGGAAAAGTAATCTAATAAGAAACATTTATAAAGCCAAAGAAAAAAATAGTCTGTCTCGGCTTCCCGCACGCATAGCTTTTAAAAATCCAAATTTAGCGCATTTCTTTTTTTTTTTAGTTTTTTGAGAGATTTTCAGTTTTTTTCATCTTTTTTTCCTACTACTGGAAAAAAAGTTAAATAACCGGCCGCGAAAAAAAAAAAAGTGGCCGAAAAATGCAATAAAAAAAATAAATTAGGGGGTATTTCCACATCCGCGTAGGCCTTTTTTACTAAAAATAACAAAACAAAAACAAAAACGCATAGCGCTTATGGTTTTGACCTTAAGTAAGCTGAGACAGAGTTCTTTTTTTTGGGCCTAATAGATTTTTAAATGTCACATAA
>JXSR01S011133.1:25433-35520 GCA_000969725.1 Ophiothrix spiculata
AGGCCAAGGAATAGTGAATTTACATCAAATTAAGTTCGAGAACCCACGAAAAAATGTAACAACACCACCTTTTTAGCATACCCACATAATGAAATACCACCATATACTTTTCATGCCTTGCAATTCATGATAAAACAGCAATGACAGAAACTACCTATTTTCTCCATATTTAGCCTTATAGTTGAAGATAGAATTCACTTTGTGCGAGTGTCTGTTGGAGGTGAAAGGCTAACGCAAGTCATTCCTTGAGGCACAAGAGGTTCCCTTTTTTGCATTTTGTTATCTGTAGTAACTTCAAGCAAGCAGAACAAGCTCAGCACCAAAAGGCATGAGCTAGAAGGGCCAAAGGCATGGATTTGGAACAATGGAGTTTGTTGACCCCCTAATACCAGTTGATTTTTGTACCTTCCTTTTGGGGTCCATATTTTTCAAGCCCTAAGCAGGCATTTTTAAACTTTCACTTATTAATGAACTGTGCTAGGTAATGAATAACTGTTTGTACTGTAATTGATGCCATGTAAGTCAACACAGTGTGCGATGTCGAATTGAAACCGTTTCCAACTTGCATCCTGGTTCTTGTCTAGACCATTCAACATCTATTGTTGGTTACAATGTTACTGATGTGTATTTTGTTACCATAATAATTGATAAGTTTATTATTTCTCTTTGGAACATGGATACGAACAAACCAAATAAGTTTGTTTCTAGTTTGGCACAGGGATCCGAATTGGAACCTTAGCATGCCCCACAGACCTTTCTCCTGGAGTCTATTCTTCAATGCACTTTTTAGCATGACCTTTACTTGATAAAGAATGTTGGTATATTAAAGCATAAAACGTAAAGTTTAGGGGAAAGCTGGTAGCACTGTTTACTTCACATCATATGCAAACACTTCCCAAGTTCAATTTCTTGTGGCAGGAAATTCAAAATTTTAGTAACGCGAGAGCGGGTACAAAATGGTGGATGGCGGGAAACATGCTGTTGGGTGCAGTTGCATATAATCCAAACAAGTTCAGAAGGTTAATCAGTCACTCCTGCTTTCAAATTGCAATTATTCAGTTTAAAAAACGGTATATTACCCTTTCAGTCCGAGAGAGACTTACGAGAGACCGCTCAGACATTCCAATTCGTATTGAGTGTAAATTAATTCAGTACGGGCTATATACACCTCTATTGTAATTCAGGATTAAAAGGGTTAATATCTCCAAATAAAACCATTATGGCGAGATAATCCTTTGTAAAGGTCATAATTACTCATGTTTCCCCATATCATCATCATTATCACAAACAAAATATAAGAAATGACAAATCAAATGGATAAATTAAATGAGTTAAACATCTGTTTCTGTTTGTTTTCTCCCCAAGTCTCCTTAGGGGCGCACCATTAGACTTCCAGGGGGGAGCAGGAAGTTTTTAGGAAAAATTATCCCTCCATAGGCAGAAGAAAAAAAAATCACCCCTAAACATGGAATAGGGGGAAAACAGTAATTTCCAAAAAAAAAAAATTGTCCCCTAACAGAATGCGGAAAAAAAAAATTTCAACCCTGAACCCAACTTCCTGCTCCCCCTGGAAATCTAATGGTGCGCCCCTTGCACATGACTGTATTTGTAGTGATAGATCACATAATCATTGCAGCCTACTCCATCATTACCATTTGTCTACCTGTGTTATACATTGTGTGACATTTACAGAGTCTGGGTCCTCAGTGTCTAATCAAATCAAATTGGTTGAATTGCTTCTAGCTCAATATTGCCAGCTTATTTCACATTCTAAATGTATTGCAATCTGCAGTTGAATATGTACCACATCTTATTACATCTACAAAAGATGAACTATTGAGTTTCTATCTGCAGGAATAAATATTTCCCCTTCAATATGTCAAGTTTTTGTACCAACAAGAATATTTTATGGTTCATTGGAGCCACTTCTCTTAAGATATAAGATAGTGTATTTTTGAATCAATACTTGAGCATATTCCGATTGCCTCAACTTTTTTCAAAACTTTTTGAGATTTTGGTGCCAAAATATTGCTCACATTTTTCTCATAACCCATGTGAAATTTCGCTGCTAGTTATGCTCCGTTTTGGCGCTATATATGAAAATGTGTCTAATTATAGAAACCATAATTAATTCTACACAGTAACATATAGGAAGTGCTGAAATACAAAACTGCCCATAAAATCAAAACCGTTTGACTGATTCAGTTGAAATTTGAAATTTAGACCATTTGAGTGGTCATCTCTCATAAATGACATTGACAACTAAATTTTGAAAAATCGGACCAAGCTCTTTTAATTTCCAATTTACTTCAGTTTTAAGGAAAATTATATCTTCCCCTAAAATGTGTAAGTCGGACAATAGCCAGGAGTGGACTTAAATCACAAATGTCACCATGGTAAAAACAAATCTGGCAAAGTCAAGGAAATTCCTGAATCCTGGTGAAAGCAAACCCTGGGGGCCACTCAAAGAAAAAGTGGTACTCATGCTCATCAGAAAAAGTGTTGAAAAAGGGTAGGATTTTGGCCAATTTGGTCCTCAATGTCTTTAGAAAACGTGGTGCCTTTTCAGAGCAACTTTCGACATTAAGGGTTGTCTTTTTATGATATCTTTGACTTTAGGGTCACTTTTGTGTCAGTTATTCTTAAATTCCTAAAAATACAACAGAAAAGGCTTCTAATGTGTTATTTTCATGTCTTTTATGGCTGAAAATAGTGTTATGTCGTTGAGGGTCCATTTCAGTGTGTTATGCAATTTTAATTGCATAACACACTGAAAAGGGGTTCACATGTCCATTACACCATTTAGGGGTCAATTTTAGTGTATTACGAAATTTAGGTGTATGATTTTGAATATTTTACGCAATTGAGGGTTTGAATACCCCCCCCCCCCCCAAAAAAAAAAAAACAGTGCAAATTGCATAATCTCTTTCACTGCACACTACAAGTTGGACAGAGAGTTTACGCACACTGATCTCCTAAACTTCTTTTATTGCTATGGAATTTTTAAAAGTCAACAACCAAACATTTGGAAACAAAAATAGAGCAAAAAAAAAATAAACACTGGTGGCAAACCGCTAAGAAAGAAATTTGGCTGAAACTCATAAATAAACAAATAATGATTTTGTTTGTTCTGCTTCAATTCTTTTATGTTTTTCTTTGATTAAAATAAGTTTTCATAGCCAAGTGGAACCAGGGCTATTACCTTAAATATTTATAATGATCCAGGGCCCATATTCATGAAACCCTGCTAACGCTAGTTGGCTGCTAAAAGTCCCTTAAAGTGTCTGCTAGGCCTAGCTGACAACTAACTGTTATTCATGAAACCCTGCTAGTGTTAGTTGGCTGCTAAATTTACTTCAAAAGTTAGCAGTGATCTGAGGCAGCTCTAAGTTCTTAGCAGGCAACTAAAATGTCATTTTGGTTCATTTTACTAGTGATTATCACATGTAAAATAAACAAGATTTTCGGATTCTGAGATAATTTCTTTCATAGGCGGCAGAAGAATGGGGGACGGGGGTACATGTCCTATCCAAAATCTCACATAGAGGGGACGGTCCCCTCAAAATTATTTATAAAGAAGAAAGAAAAGAAAAGGATATTGAATTTCTCTTTCTTTTTTATAATCTTAATGTGTAAAAGAAACCCAAAAACATTCGCGCAAATGTTCAGATATTATGTCAATTTTTAATAAAAATTTGCAAAGTTTTGCGAAAATTTTTAAGATTATTAAACAATTTTAATCTCATTGTTTGGGGGGATTATAAAAATAGCTGTCCCCCTCTAAAATTGTATCCTTCCGTAGGCATTGATTTCTTTGTGTAGAGTGAAATAACTTACGGGCAATCTTAATTAGAACATATGCCTGCATTATGGATAGATAAGAGCACTAGAAACTCACAAAATCAAACGCTCAATATGAACTTTAAAGAGATTGAACGAAAAATATGCATGCATATTTACATGTATATAATTTGTTACAAAATCCAAATGATAAATAACTTTTAAAGCTTTACTACCGGTAATTAATTTAGGTACTGAAACCATGGTTTTTGATTTGTAAAGGGTTGTATTAGTTGCAATCTTATTTAGGTACAGCATGTCAAATTGTGCGGGAGCGGGGAGCACCGCTCCCAGGAAATAACATAAGAAATTGAGGAAATTGTGCCTTAATTCATGAAATAAATACGAGCTGATTGAGGAAACTTTGAATTTCAACCAATTGCTCCTGAGGAAAAAATAATAATTTGATGTCCTGTTTAGGTATCAAAGTTGATCTTTTAAATTTAAATTCAGAACTCCACCAGTATTAGGGAAGCATAGGCCTATTTATTTTTTTGACAAGTTTTTGACGGTATACACCTAAATACGCTCTTTGGCTCTTTTCACTTAAAACCATTTTTGGTCAAAATTTATGATATTGTTTTAACCCTGGTCTAACCAGGCCCCTAAGCAAAACACAAAAGCAACCGACCCCATGATTTTAGGTAATCTCTTTTACATCATTTGCGGTCATTTTGATGAATTAGTAGGGGGATACCGCTTAATGTGGGGTTAGGGTAGGCCGTCAAAGTTGGGGTAGGGGGCTTGCAAACCAGCGACATTTTAGACAATTTTAAATTGCCATTTTGAAAAAAAAAATATGCATGCTATAGTAGGCTGAAACTTGTAGGGTATGTTAGGATTATCATTTTCCTTCATTATATGCACAAAAAAAACCCTTTGTTGTTTAGAAAAATTTTGATTTTGGTGGCCTTTTTGGTCAAATTTCCGATTTTTCAACCTGAAAAACCTTTATGACGTCATAATTACGTAATGCTTTGGCCGATTTAAGTTGTGATCTTGGTATCGTTGAATAAAGGAGGGCCATACCCCTTTGGTTAGACGTGTTACAAAAAGGCTTGGTTAGACGAGGGTTAAGGCAAATTATACTTAGATTAAAATTAAGAATGTGCTCTTGTTGGACTTATTATTTAAGAGCTTTTAACAAAATGTTGATTGTAAAGTTATAAATAGTATACCATATTTCTCTGTATTGGCTTTAAAAAAATTGCATATTTTCTATATGTGATGACTCTCCCTGGAAAGGGGGACTTTGCGACAGACCACTTTTCGAGAAACTAATGAAAATAGGCAGCAAAAAATAAAGAAAATAATAAGCATGATAAGAATTTCCAGCAGATTGTCTGTTGTAAATTTTGATCGCCTCAGATCAGTTTCAACAAGTAAGGTGTCATTTTTAAAGACTAGAAAATGCTTTAACAGATGAAATGATAAAATCAAAATTGATATCATCTGCAAAGTCACCCTTTTCGGGGCAAGCCATCCCATAGTTTTATACCACGCCATATTTTCTCTCCAGTCATGTCATGCAGTAGCATGTGTGGTATATCTTCTTGTACCTTGCAAGTCTATTGTTATTTAAATCAAATTGGACCTAACTAACCATCACACCCAAATACACCCAAACAAATTTACTTGACCATTCAGCTAACTTTTCCTAGCAGGCAACTAGTAAGCAGTGTTCTTAGCAGGCTTTCATGAATAAGAAATTAGTTGGCTGCTACGTAGTTGCCAGCTAGGCATTTTAGCAGCCAACTAGGGCCTAGCAGGCAACTAGCTTAGCAGGGTTTCATGAATATGGGCCCTGATAATTTTATGCAAACATGACGGTTTTGAGTTGTCCAATCTACTTTATTTATCACTAAGACTTCACTCATCAGCAAATATTTCATAAAGTACATCAACCATCATTAGAATAATTACTTCAGCATTTTCTGCAGATGATTGTACCAGATCTTTGTTACAGATCGTTGATACATCTTTTAACAGCTGCAGACCATCACACCAATAGACATATCTTGCATTTTATGGTTGCTGTTACACTAACACAGATAGATTCTGGATTATTGTAGCCAAGCCTTAGTCAAATATAAAATATGTTTCACATGATAGGCCTACATGATCTTATCTTTCTTCCTGAGATTGCCATAAAAAAATGAGTTTTAATGTTTTGTTGAATGTATCTCTGTAATGAAACACAGATAGACTTCTTTCGTATGTCCCATAATGTGCAACCAACCGCATTACTAAGTTGTGCACATGACGTCATCTGTGCACAAGTAATACCGTCAATAGCACAGAAACTCCCAGATTTACAGTATTTTCAAGATGCATGAGACATACGTAAGTAGTCTATTCTTACATGACACAATTCTCTTTTAACATGACGTGATGAAAGCAGAATTTGGGAGCGTAGCAATTTGAAGGATATTTATTATCAAGAGATGAATAAAAAATCAAAAACTTGTATTCAGTATGTACCAAAATAATACAAAATGTGATTCAGTAATATTCAGGGCCTGGTTTGTTTAAAAAAAAAACATATGCAAAATCCTCCTGAATTTTGACTACCAAGACATGAAACAAGTTTATTTCATTACTGGTCTTATTTGTCCATTAGAACAGCTCATCTTGCAACAATGTCAGCAATGTCTTTCTTTGTGATCCCAGACTTAGGACATGGCGATCCTTATGATCAAAAGCTATCAAAGATTTAAACCATAAAGCTTCTCAGATCCCAGAGTATTTCTACTAGATTTAAGATATTGCAGTACTGAAATAATCAGTGAGATCAAAAAATACAATGAATGAAAAAACATTTTTTTTCTCATGAAAATTTGTTTTCCTTTGAACACAACTGGTTTTCCCAGTGCATTGATTCTACAAGAAAGTTTGACCTCAAGGTAATTCTCTATATATGGCAGTAAGATATTGTGCACATGACATCACTTCTATTTGTGGGGTTATCAACATACAAAAAAAACCATCTACTAGTATTTGCGCCAGTATCCCTGGCCAGTATCCTGCTATGTTCGTAACGAAGAAATGGTCAACCAACTTGAACAACTTTGATCTGAACAAACACAGCATTGCATGTGACACAGGGCCTACATGGTTTAGACAAATGTATAGGGCCTATATTTGACTCAAAACTGAAGAGAATTCTTGTCATTTTACTTGTCAAAAACAGGCTTTGAGTTGTTGCAGTATAGATTGTCTTTAAAAATCTATGGTTGCAGCAACCAGTTCACACTATAAACACAGCTCAAAGCTATAAGGCCAAGTAAAAAATAAAACATGTTTCTCGTCCGGGTTTTTGAAAAAGAGAGGAAGAGGTACTTTTTATCTTTTTTTTTTATTTCAATGGCAATGCAAAATCCCCATTATAAACGGCCCATTCTCACAAAGTATAATATACCAGATGTGTTATTGGAGGAAGAGGATGGCCTATTTTATTTTTGAATTTTGGACATACTGGAGGGTTGATCAAAACAAAATATGCTTTAAAATGCTTATTGAACTGAAGCAAATCTATTGCACAGACCTAAATTTTTCAACACTTTTTACAAGAAAGTTATGCATGAAATACAAAAAATAAAAATTATTGAATTTTTTATAAGAGGGGGAATTCCCACATTTTATTTTTCATCTGGTGAAAAAATTATTATTTTTAAAATACTCTTTAGTAGGCATTGTCATGTGCATTTCTCCAATTCAAATGTAATATTAAGGCATTTACTCATAAAGGGGGGAGCCTAATTGTCATGTGAACAAGATCTCCAATTCAACTCTAATATTTTCAGTGTTAATTTCTCATAGTCAAAAACATGCATGTTTACCACGTCAGGTGCAAAATGCAAAGGTGTTTATTATTAGGTATATAAAAAACAGATTTCTATAAATAAAGAAACTATAATGGTAATTCAAATGATTTTTAGCTAAATCAATTAGAGCAAATAAATTACAAATCTGAATCTAACACTCTGACTGAGGTACTGTATGTCAGTGTATAATTAATACCCAGGAATTAATAGCTTGTTCATTGAATACAATCATCACTTTTTCCTTGGATGGGATTCAACTTTCCATGTTTCAGGTCCACACCGGTGTTAGCGGTGTATCCATGCACATGTGTGGTATAGAGCGTTTCTAGGAAACGTACTAATGTTTCATGCAATCTCCACGTCATAATTGCATTGATAACGATGAAAGCCCACTATGAGATAGACCTTGCCCCAGTTTTATTGGTTGTTTTATCTTGATATCACATATAAATAATATTGTATCATCAGATATGCAAACAATGATGTATTAAATGTAGGATATGCTTGAGATCAAAAATTAGTATGATTGAAATTTAATCAATTAAAAAGCACATTTTATGAAATTATGAACAACAACAAAACAGCCCAATAAATTAAGAAAAATTGTTCACGATTCAAATATAATAGCTTTTTATTAATTAAAAGTAAAGGTGAACATATTGCACTATCCCAGATAACATCTCAGCTCATGGCATATCTGAATAACAATAAAACCAGAATTTCTTAAATGTCAGATGTCAAGCATCTGTAATTCCCTGGCCTAGCCCAGTTAGGTTAGCTGGTGAAGGTGGCTTTAGATGGAACGCTTACCCGATTGCTCAAATTTCTTTTCTCACATTTTATATTCCCAGCATAAACATATATATGCATGGGTACATGAAGGTAATATGGCTTTTCATCTTTGCAGATAAAAATACAACAATTTCATTGGTTAAAGCAATACTATAAAGTGTAAAAATGAAGCAACCCCTGTCACCCATGACTTTTGATTTTTTTTTAGCTTTTGGGGTTTGTTTTGGGTATATATTAATTCCCTCCAAATGATTTGGCTTAAATTTGCTTGAAGTTTTTCTGTTGTTATGGCCATTTGTTGAATTAAATTCGGGAGGTGGCAAAACAATTTAACAAAATACGCTTGAAAATGCTTTTAGATAGTCACATTCCTTCATTTTATGCTGTTTTTAGTATAAACCATTTTTGATCAAAATGTAATAGTATTGCTTTAATAGCTAAAAAGGATATTTCCATATTTCCATACTACATATTCAAAGATTTATGTGATATGAAATCTTTCATGTGAAACAAAAAAGTTGTATCAAACAGCTCTTTTACCAGTCCAACTTTTATTGCTTTTGGAACATACAGTTGTATTTCAAAGCACACCGTATTGTTAAGCGTGCGAGACCGCAACGCCTTGTACTACGCGATGCCGATAGAAACTACTCGCAAAGCTGTCAATCAAGCCAGGGAAACTTCAAATCTAAATTAGATTTCAATGTTATAAAAAATAAGCATTTTTAAAATGAGCATTTTTAAGTTTTTGCCATCAATTTACGTGTGTACGGAGTAATAAATTTGTTATCCCCTGTTTGATCTCATGCAATACGAAAGATATTAATGGTTTGGGTTAGTATCACAGGAGTTATAAATTTCATCGGTATTTCTGTAAAGCAGGTAGCCATTTTTGAAGGATATTGTGCAATTTATAATCCCTGATGGACTAAAGGGAAATAACTTTCCTTTATTTATAGATGGCTATATACAGTGTCAGTATTTGACTAGAATAGAAGGCTAGATTAACAGTGACAAACTTGGAAGCTTGTGACTTCCTCAATTTGTGGTTTCAATTCTGGTCATTTGATGTGATAGTATCCATGTTGCAATTTTTAAAAATTATATAGGCCTAAAGATTAAAGGGTATGGTAATCAAAAAATTGATAGACCTGCAAATAACCCTTCAAATTTTCATTCTAAGTAAACCCTACCCCTCAAGTTTCAGGGCTTTAAGGGGCAATTCAAGATCCAATTTTCATCCTCAAGGTCACCTCACTCAAAATTTATGACTTATTAAGCTAATTCTTAGGGTTTTTAACAGGTTTCCATATTTTTAAAAACAGGTTTCAGATGTTTTTTGGTTCCAGATATGTGGTCCCTGATAATGAATTTATTACTCAGTAAGGTGGTTCTTATTTTACAAAAGTCTGAAAAGTTAGGGTCTCACCCCTTAAATTTGATCATTTGCATGAAAAACTTACCCTGTAAAATTTTCAGAAAAATTGAACAATATTTAGAGGTAGCTCAATGGCCTTGAAGTTTAATGCGTTTAACGATGACTCAGCAAAAAATGTGGTCGACAGTTATTTTCCAGTATTTCTATGGGTTGTGTTTTCAAAACAGAGTCTTTCTAAATGCTCAGTCTTTGT
>JXSR01S011134.1:5628-18376 GCA_000969725.1 Ophiothrix spiculata
CTAAAATGTTTGACAGTCTTACATTGTTTTATATTTGAATCCAATGTATTCCATAAGCTTGGACCCATTGTGCGAACTGCACGGTCCCATTATTTTTAAATACGGGTGCCCCGGGGTATATAGTTTGATGGCCACTTTAAGTATATACGCAATGACCCATGCTATTCATTGATAATGGGTGTTGCAACATGGCGTAAAAACCTCCCAATTGGGTGAAAATTAATACATTGACCATAATAATAATAAAAATAATAATAATAAATCGCATTTATATAGCGCACAATCTACAAAAACCTCTAAGCGCTAAAACAAAAAACAGAACAGAAGACAGAGAAAAAACACTTATGAATCAGGACATGCTTGCCGAAAAAGATGCGTTTTCAACTCACGTTTGAAGTGCAACAAGTTGGAGGAGTTGCGGAGACTGCTTGGAAGAGAGTTATAAACAGTCAGAGCAGCAAACGTGAAAGAGCGTTCACCCGTGGAACAACAAGTAATTTTTCGGAGGACGAGCGCAGCGAGCGAGGTTGTTTGTATGAACACAAGGACGACGACAAGTACGATGGGAGGGGAATCAAAGTAACGAAATGCAAGAACAGCGAGCTTAAATTGGACACGGTATTTGATTGGCAACCAGGGAAGCTCGTACAGGGTGGGAGTAATATGATCATGCTTTTTCTTCTTAGAAATGAGGCGGGCAGCGTGGTTTTGAATTCTTTGAAGCCGGTCTAATTGTTCATTTGAGATGACATAGAGAGCAGGATTACAAAAGTCGAGACGTGAAGATAGTTGACAAGACAGGACGTTGCTTTTTCAGAGAGGAAGTGACGAATGCAACCAATACGTTTAAGTGACAAGAATGATGCACGACAGATGTCACTTACACGATCAGACATAGATAGACTACTATCTAGTCTCACTCCAAGATATTAAGCTACTGATGGCAATTTCAGAGTCCAAAATGTTGCTTGTGTTACATTGAACTTGAGAAACACGAGATGGTGTACCAACTGTTAACGCATGTCCAAGATATTGATACCGTTATAAAAAAAAAACAATCGAATATTTTAAAATTTACCTTTCTTCTAGATTTATAGATCGCCGATTTAAGACCTACATTTTACACTTTAATTGGAACCGTTTTTCTACCTTTGACCCCTAAGTAAATGACGGACAGAGATGTCGCAGTGGACATGTTAATTCGCCAACATTTTGAACCGATAACTTTTGAAACCGTACCTACATATGCATATGATCTTTTATTTTTTTCTCTTTAACTTTTAGGAACATTGGTAATGCTTTTCATGTACATTAAGTGACATTGAAATACATTGCAACAAAGATGAGTTAAAGCAAGCATGCTTTTGACGGTGACCGTTATATATACCTACGTCACCTTAGGCCCAAAGAATACATAAATGGAAGGCAAAAATGTTACCCAAACAAACATAACAGAAGAGTAGCAAGATTTCCTCTGTTCATCAATTGATGGTTTGTAATATTTTTACATTTAATTTATTTCATATATTTTCATTCAGAAAATTTGAAGGGGCTATCTCAAGTTGCACAACTTTTTTTTTTCTCAAATACGGTTTAACTATAACAGTTTGATAAATTATGGGATAATTATTTTGATAATTGGTTTGGGGCATTTTTTTTTGTTTACCCAGGTTAGACATGTACATTATTTCTTAGCTGAGACTAGATACAAACACACACCTTTAAGGCACTTTACAGCTACACGCTGCAATTGATCCCCAATAATCCCTTCTCTCACTTCACCAAATTGCCCCTTGCCAAGAATGGAATCAGATATTTTCATTTCTGACCATTCAATTGTCCAATTTGTTGAAGCAGCTTTAGTCACGTATTCGTAGGGATTATATTCTGCTCTTGAATTCCTCACAGGTGTTAAATAGGCACTCTAGAACAAAATAAATAGATAATGTCTTCCTGAGCCTTCTTTTTGTAACACGTCTTCCTGAGGGCCCTGTGATTTTAAAATTGGGACCCAAAGATAAATTGTTTGGTACTATTATAGGGTAGGGTCTCTTCTTTCCATTGATACCAAGATTATGAAAATCGGTGTAGGCGTTACGTAATTATGACGTCACAAAGTATTTCCGGACCGAAAAATCAGACTTTTGACAAAAATGGCCAGTTTTTAAAAACATCGCTAAAAAATTTCTAAATATCCAATTTTCGTCGGGTTTTTTGCTAATAAATGAAGGAATCAACATAGACTTAACACTTACAGAACAGGTTAGAACATGTTCTGTAAGTTTTAAGTCCGTAGCATGCAGACATTTTTCAAAATGGCGATTTAAAATTTTTCGAGGTGGCAACAACCCCTCACCTCTACCCCCTTTGACGGTCTACCATAGCCTCACCTTAGGTGGTACCCCGATTTGTTCCCACCAAAATGACCGTAAAAGATGTTAAAGTAATTACCTAAATGCTCAGGGTCGCTAATTTTGTGTTTTGGTGCAATCGGCGATCATCGGTCAGGGAAGAGTAGGGTTAAGAAACTCTCTAAAATTATAGCATTTAATTAAGGAGTCGTTGTACAATTAATAAGCTATGTGCAAGTCAGACATGTAATGTTATTTTTTGTAATTTTTAAGTAGAGTTATTAAACACAAGTATTAAGCCCGATAACTTACTTCAATTGACGGTTGTTTAATGCTCTTGGTTTGCCTGTAAAACTTTACAGCAACAAAAGAAACAATCACCAAAAGCAGCAAAGCTATTGCTAGAAATATGATCAAAATGGCCTGTCTTGGATCTGAATCGCCTGAAATAAAAGTCAAAATATATACAAATATAATTAAGGGTATGAGGGGGCCGGCATTTTCTTCGGAAGGGGGTGGGTCCCAAAAAAGCGAATAGAGTTGGCAATTTTTTCATGACCCCCCTAGCCAAGAGCTGAAATTTTTATGACCCCCCTACTAACACAACCCAACATTTTGTGACCCCCTGCATGTTAACACTTAACTGCATAAGGGGTGGGGTTATAACGCCGCAATATTTCAGGCTGTTAATTTATATAATTCCATAAATAGTAGTTGCGCTTCTTTTGGCGAAAAAAAAAAAAGATCGACAACGTCGTTTTCGAGCTAATTAGATTAGCATAAATAAGTATTAAGAGGGGGGGGGGATGCGAAAAAAAAAATTACCCATAAAACTGCTCTGAAGTAATATTTTCCAAATTTTATTTCACAAATGTCAATGTATTCATGATCTCCTAATTTGAGCCAAATTTCATAGGTAACCCCCCCCCCCCCCCCCCCCTTATTTACTAACGGAAGTGTTAAGGAATGAGAATCAATATGACATTTCTGGTTTCTGTTTGTTTATTTGTTTGTATTAAAATAGGCCTACAACATTGGGGCAAACTACACAAGAGCTTGAAATGTTATCCATGCAAGGTATCCATGTTGATGTACATCCTTCGATACGTTTGTGCACCTCATAAAATGCGTGGGTGGGCGCATCGACATGCGACTTGGTAATACGCGTAGGCCCGACGCATAGGGGGAGTCTGATAGGAATGTGCCCCCTCAGCTTTCAAGTTGGAATTTTTTTTGAAAAAAGGACACGAAATACTGTAATGCAATTTCATGTACACTCAACCTTGATATATTAATATTTTTTCTTCAAATCAGCACACTTTTATATATTATTTTGTGACCCCCCTACTTTCGATGAAATAATTTTATGACCCCCTGTTTTTATGTCAAAAATGACCCCCTTGTATATTTAGGACCCACCCCCTTCCGAAGAAAATGCAAGCTACCTTAGTACATATGCTAAAAGGAGATGTTTGTTAGCTATTTCACTAAAACCCCCTTTGCATCATTCTTTCCAAAGGATCGAGAATACTATTCATTACAAATTTATAGTTTTAAAAAACATTTGATAAAACAACATAAATAAACTTTCTATTATTATAGATATCTCTTATTCCTTTTTATTCTTAAAAAATAACTACCTAGAATTATGTTTTTCTTATCTTATATTTTATTTCATTTTGAAAATTGTTATTATTTACGACCTAGGTAAGTATGTTTTTGTGAAGATTTATTATCATCTAATTTACAGCTTTACCATTGCCTGGCATATATTTGAGTCCCGGAGACCAGATACAACCAGCAACCTGTAGTATCAAAAGGCGTTGTACAGGATGAGTCAAAATAAAGTGTATTCTAATCAGTCCCTTTATTCTTTAATAATAATAATAATAATAATAATAATAATAATAATAATAATAATAATAATAATAATAATGAGATTTATAGAGCGCCTTTTACTAAAGTAGGCAAGGCGCTAAAGAAACAGAAAAAGAGGAAAACTACAGTTTAGGATACAGATGAGACTTCAAATGACTTTTAAAAGTAGAAATGTGCTCAAGACCACGGATGTTGACAGGCAGTTCATTCCATAAGTAAGGGCCAGCAACTGACAGGGCACGATCACCATGTTGTTTATTGGTGCGAGGCACATGAAATGTGATGGTTGAGCTGGTATCATGAATGCTACAGTCCTACCCATTTATTGTCCGGGTACCTATATATTTGTATAGTATGTACTTTGTACGTGTATCGATCACACATCAAGGTCACGCTTTACTCCGTTGAAGTCAATGGAGGAGGGACAATAAAATGGGTAGGACTGTACCATTCATTACACCGGAACGAAGAGCATAAGCGGTCTTGAATAACTGAAAATAAGAAGCGAGATACTGAGGGGAATTCAGGTGAAAAGCTTTAAATGTGACGAGGAGAAGTTTGTATTCAATCCTCTGGGTAACAGGCAACCAGTGAAGGGCATGGAATAATTTGCAAAATTGTTCCTGTATGAGATGTCATATTTCATTAGCTTTCATAAAAAGTATTGTGTTAATCAGACAAAGTTTAGACTCGAAGTTAATGATTCGTGATCTCCGAATCCACTCGGCTGCGCCTCGTGGATTCGGAATCACGAACCAATACTTCTTGTGAATTCTTCATGACTTATCTCTGCACAATATGTGGCTGTTTAACATTTTGAATGCAGCGTCAAGTAAATCAATAAGATACGAGTATTAAAGACTTCACGCGTACGTTGAAGCAAATTTGAAAGCGATATCAACGGCATTGGGTACCTGTATTTAACGGCTATAACTTTTGAATGGGTTGGTCAATTTCAACAAACTAAAATTCTCATGAAAGCTAATTAGATTTGCTTTTTATCAAGTATAATTAAAATTGATAAACATAAACAGATTTCCTGTAAAAATTCCTCCGTTAATTACACTTTAATTTGACTCACCATGTATATTAAATTTCGTTAATAAATATATATTTATATACACGAATGTTTCTGAAGACGAAAACCACAAAAATTATAAATAGAAAAAGCATATTGACATACATTGTTGTATGTGAATATTAAAATACCGGTTTAAAAGAGTGAGTAACTGGTTCCATGAGCAATTGAAAGTCAGTACAACTCTTTAAAAAGAGAGGTAATGTCAGATTGTGTTTGGGGTAGTAACTTTATTCTGGTGCATATTTCTGTCTTTTATGATCGCATCTACACTATACAAAACAGTAGACTTGATGAAGAGGAAAAAACAACAAAGTAAAAGCAACGGTGTATTAAAACAATTGAAGTGTTTTTGTGTCTGCTAATATATAAATATATATTAGTCATTTGCTATACTTTAACAATCTCCAAATTGTATTTATTTATATTTTTCTGCTAAACGTTCGGACTTTTATTTTACACAGTCAATATTCAATACTCACCGTACTATTAATTGCACTGCATGTTCCGATATAAATTACATACTGCGTTCCTGTTATCAAAGGCGGATTGGAACCACCTGATGACCCGCTTCCAACTACGAAATCAACTGTCCCTAATTCCACCTCTTTTACATCTACTTTTCCGGCAATATACGTCTCATGGGTAAAATCAGGCATGTCATACAAAGCGTCTTTGTTTGGCTCCTCAACTAAGATATGTAATTCCCTAGAATCAAAATGTTTTTAATGGTCAATTTAGATAATTTTATTGAGCTCGTCCTGTTCGTTTGATAGATTTTTTCACTTCAGGATTCGTCTATTTTGTCACATTATATCAACTGAATTATTGTTCTATATATTTTGACATTCAGAGACACCTTCTGTCATGCTATAATATAAATAAATAAATACATAAACGCAGGGGATTTATGAACCATATATACCTTATACTTTTTATTCCACTTTTCCTCAGCGCACTTGTAAATGTGTGCGCTTATCACCGTCACCCTAGTAAGGTTACTCCACCCAACAAGCGACAATTTTCAGCTTGCTTCCTTTCAAAAATGATAAAAACACACCCAGCTTCGAACTCGGTATTTTCCGCGCCCTAGTTGAGGGTTAACTGCAGATGGTTGAGCTAATTTTATCCCATTTATCACCCTAACTACATACATACGTACGTAATGTAAAGTTCGGCGTCGGTGACCTGAGGAACTGTAATTGTAACCGTGTAGTCTGAGCTTCCTTTAATTGTTGGCATCGATAGAGGTTCACCCAAATCTATATTGAAAGAAAAAGATAGAAAGACCAAAATGAAGTAAGGTGTATCACCTTTCTTGTATGGTATTTTAAATCAAACAAAGCGCCTCCAAAGTATATTTTCACACTATATCATTAAAAATAACCAACTTCATAAGTATCAAACTAGAAACGCTTCAGATTAAAGTATCAACAAAACAAAGAAATCATTTTCAGATCGTGCAATTCGCACAACAGGACCGATTTTATGGAATAATCTTGATATAAATCTAAAACAATGTAAATCAGTCAAAAACTTTAGATTTACTTATAAATCCAACATGATTGCCAAGTATGATTTCAGTTGACTTCGGTGCACCCTTCCCTATTACGTGCTTTGTTTGGTTGTTATATATGTTTTGTATCCTTTTCTGTATTTGTTTATATTTTTGTGGAGGTGTGTGTGTATTTGAAAGCTTGTTTGTCAATGGATTGTCCTTTCGGGCCTTTTTGGCCGTTTGACAATTCCCACAATATCATTGTCATGTTTTTATTGTTTTTAATACTATATATTGATTGATTGAATGATTATGATTTCAAGTTTGGGTGAATCTTGTTTGCCTGTAAATATGTTTCGCAACGTATAATGTCTTTTCAAATATACTTATCATGTGCATGGGTAGGTAAGCGCCTAAAAAAGATCAAAATGGTATTTCAACAGCATTATATATTTTTTTCGTTTGTTTGTTTTTGTTTATTGTTTAAATTGTCTCTGTTTTGCTTGACTTGTCAAAACAAGTCAAGTTTGGGAATGCATATGCTTTCATATACTTTTGCGATTGTACTTTGTACGAACATCGTTAGAGTTAAAACACGTACACTTTTCATTGTCAGCCACTTTTGTATAAAATGCTTTCGTGATGAAGTCTCCATCCCCTGCCTCTGTAGATGCAGATACCCGAATGTCATATTCAGTGGACGGTTGAAGGTAGAGAAATGTATGTTCTGTATTGGTTATATCTTCAATAACTTCTTCAGGATTCGGGTTTGGTACAAAATTGTCGTCATATGGTCTTGCGATAGCTCGTCTTGTTATCTACAAAGTAAATACAAATACTGATGATAACTTTGATTTCAAACTCGTTTGGTCACATCTCAATTTATCCCTGATTATAAAATACTTTTACACTATTATTTTTAACAAACGACATTCCAAGATTTACAAATCTAAGGTGTTACGGAACTTGTGCTGATTTTAATGCCTTCATTCATATAATGCCTTAAGGTGGTTTTGAGGTAGATAGCTGTCGAATTCATTCCATTTTAAAATGAGGTGTCATTTCGACAAACACGAAAGGATAATAGATATATCTGCGAGTCGTACTTGCCAAAAAACAAAACAAAACAAAACAACAACCAAGGTGCGACAAGGTCGAATTTGTGCACTTGGACGCCATTCTTGTAGCCATTTTCATCTATGTATGAGGTGAGCGGATAGAATACGGGTCTCTTAATACAGAGGTTCCGAGTTCATGATAGCGGATCAAAAATAAAACCGCTCATTAGCCTAATTGAACTGATATGAAGCACTTATTAAATGAGAACGGAGTTTACGGATTGATTTTAAATTTCATTTTGTTTAAGAATCGGAACTTTAATACAGAAAAAATACTGAAAAATCTTACTGTGTATGATAAAATTTTGCACGATGACATAAGCGGTGGATTCCAAGAAAGTGTCATTTGTTCGTATTCTTGCTCTATTTGTGTCAAATCCGTAGGACTGTCGGGTACTGGAAGTATTAATGGGAGGGAAAAAAGTTTGAACATAGGATAAAGAAAATGAACATGAAAATGCTTTCGAAAAAGCACTTAGTTTGCAATAATATCTCAGAAAGATTACCTTCAGCTTCTGTGGTTTCTAACAAAATGGCTGCAGGTCCTACTCCAACGTTAGTGGCAGCTGATGTAGTGAATGCATACTCAGTACACGGATACAACCCAGTTACGTTCTGTGATCTGTCTCTGGTTTCGCCTTCTTGTCCCGATGACGCTGAATACTGGTATTTCTGTATGACACCATTTCGATGCCCACACTGTGGCTCTTCCCAGCTGTATGCCAAGTATCGTGTATCTATGTGTGCCACATGCAAGTGAAGAGGTGGCCCTGTTGGTGCTGTGTCAAAAAAAAAATACAATCATTACAATACCACTCTTGTTTTGATAGTGCATTAGAAAGGTTTAGGTTCCCAGGGTATCTTAGCACTACTAGTTTATCGTTATCGAAAAGTATATTTTTGATAGTCTCTCCTATCAGATGATCTTACGCTTCCATTAAGATAGGTGAAAATTGAACTTGCTGCATCAAGACAATTTGCTTTTAATTCCAAGCAAATTCATAACGTGTTACAAATATATTTCATATTAACCCTCTTCCAACTAAGGGGGGCACCTCCCCCTACAGACTGTCGGCGATTGCTCCAAAACGTAAAACAAAGTGACCGCGCTTGTTTGTTTTTTTCCATCAACCGCGGTCATTTAATGAAAAAAGTGAGGGTACCACCATAAGTAACTACGTAGTAGAAAATAGCCTAGGTGGACGAGGGTTAAATGAATATTAGCAAATTACCTGTTTCTAATGTAGTCCCAGTTTCATATGTCTCAGGTCCCCTGCCATAGTTATTCACCGGTGTAACAAACGTAGTGTAATTGGAATTTGGAATCAACCCCGATATTTCAACACTAGGAAACTTAACAATGCCGAATGTTGTACGGTCTGGTTCAATAATGTCTTCACATTGATCTATGTTGGTAAGGAGATATTCTACTAAATACTCTTTTGCTTTACAATAACTAGAGTTATTTAGATTCCATGACAGTTGCCACGTATTTGACGTAATTTGTTCAGTCCTTAAATCGTAAACGTTATCAAGATCTGTAAAATATCGGGGAATTTTTGACAAATTGATATATTTAGCAAATTTATGACAAGCCCACTGTATAAGTAAGTATATAAACTCATTATTTCAATGGTAGATTAATCACCAGTGTAGCCACTTTACACACATGCTACGTTGAAGTGAATGATTTTATTGGTTTAAAGTATGTATACATACAATAAATTCGTATTTAAAAATTGAGTCAATTTGTCAATTTATCTTTAAGTAGTAACCCAATTTACCTTAAAGTAATGATCGTTTTTGAGGAAGAGCTGTAAAATAGAGTATTGGCTTAAAAGCGATCTTACTTTATATTTTGTTTCTGACTTCTCTTGTTGAGCAGCTTTATTTTATTTTGAAGATGCTTAACAAGTCTTGATAATAAGTTGATAACTAGAACGAAATGGATGCATTAAATTTTGACAATATTGCCTTTACCTAAATCAGATACACCAACAACTGGAATAGAGGGATTCCCTACCCCCTTGTTATTGTACGCTTGTACTATCATACTATAGTTAGTACATGATTGCAGATTATTAATGGTGACGGACAAATCGGTCACTGTATCATTGTCAACAATTATTTCATTCTGGTCAAATAACGTGTAGATAAAGTCATTTGGCCCTCCTCGTTGTCCACAAGGCACTCTTGACCATTCAAAGGTTAAAGACGTCTTTGTTTGTGAGATCAATGTGATGTTTTCAGGTGAACCTGACGGTGCTGAAAAGGGAAAAAGCATATGGACGAGTGTTGGGAATAATTGTGTATCCGTAATGATTATAAATTGACACATTAAATTTATCCGAAAACCACACAAATGACAACGTGCATATGAATTTGAATAATTATCATAATTTATCACCACTCAATCCCGCTATTTGT
Source organism: Ophiothrix spiculata (assembly GCA_000969725.1). Taxonomy (NCBI): domain Eukaryota; kingdom Metazoa; phylum Echinodermata; class Ophiuroidea; order Amphilepidida; family Ophiotrichidae; genus Ophiothrix; species Ophiothrix spiculata. The sequence goes on from JXSR01S011134.1 coordinate 15,979, forward strand.
TTAATTGTATAACATTTTTTTACAACACAAACCGTTGGAATATGTAGTAAAGGTTCCAAACAATATCACAGTCGTATCCCATCAACGGTACGACGGTTTTAGGTCAAAAAATTCGCATTTTATGTTGCGGGTGAAATGAGGCAAACTCAATGCACATGCGGTCAATTTGATGCGTCCAATTCACGTACGGACCAAATGCATTAGACAGCAATCAAAATTTACCACAAGTGCATTGATTTTGTCTCATTTAACGAACAAAATGAAATGCAAAATTTATTATCTAATTCACACATGACATAAAAATAATATCGGACCAAATGTACTTTATGTCCTATCCAGAATTTTAGGTTTAGGGTTTAGGGTTAGTGTTAGAATTACGTTTAATATTTTGGGTTAGGGTTAGGCTGTTGTGAAAAAAAAGGACCGTTATATGAACATCAAAGTCAAAAACTTCCCAGAATGCTCTGTTGAGTCATTGCGCACTCTCGTAACGTATGTCCAGACGTTACGGTATCTCTTAACACAGCCAGTTTTTTAGAGTGCAACTTTGTTCCGTTTCATATCTGTATTTTCTTTGTTTTATGAATGTCGCGTATGAAGCATACCTACTATATCGGTTACACCACTGGCGCCACTCTCGCCATAATTGATGGATTGTACGAATATTTGATATGTCGTGTAAGCTTCCAATCCGGTTATTGTTATAGATGTATCATCTCCTTCCCAAAACATTTTGAGTGGTTCAGCCGTCTCTAGACACTGATCGAACAGAGTTTTTCTATACAATACAGCATACGTTTTTGCACATTCAACACGGTTCCATTCGATATGTAGTTGGTCCGGTTGACCAATAATTTTAGTCACAGTAAGTCCGCTTACTTTGGTGGGAACTGAAAATTTGGAAGATGGAATAAAAATTTTACCGAATGTTTCAAAGCTGTTGTCGACAAAAATAAGTGCCAAAACATCATTATCATCACAATCACGATCATCATCATCATCAACAACAACAACAACAACACAATTATATAATCATAAGTTGTATTAAAGTTAAATTTAAAATTATGAACATAATCTCAAAATAGTATTGCACCATTACTTTTTCCATAAACAAGCGGGGTAATTTAGATCCTAGGAAACGTAAAAAAAGGTGGTCACATAATTATATAAGTTGCTTCAATACAAAAAATGAATTTAAGTTAATACCTCTTTCTTTTGTTGTCGCATTTAAAATTGTCTCAGGTCCAGAACTAACCGCATTTGAGGCTCTGATTTTGAACTCATAGTATGTACATATGTCTAGATTTTGTATCGTTAAGAGTGTCCCTGAGATTGTTCCATTTTGAGGTGGTGATGAGTTGATAAAATATTCATACATGATGCTGTCACTCCCTCTATATCCACATTGAATAGCATCCCACTGGAATGTCAGCGAGGTTTCTTGTTGAAATGTAACTTTCACATTTTGAGGTGCTTGAGACGGTGCTAGAGTGTATATAAATACAGTACATCGAATGTCATCATCATCGTCTTCGACATCATCATCGTCGTCGTCATCGTCGTCGTCGTCATCATAATCAACTTCATCATCATCATCATCATCGTCATACGATCATGATCATGATCATGATCATCATCAGCATCATCATCATCATCAGCAGCAGCAGCAGCAGCAGCAGCAGCAACAGCATCATCATCATCATCATCATCATCATCATCATCATCATCATCATCATTATTTCCATACCCTTCCCATCTTCGTCCTCCTCCTCCCCTTCACCTCCTTCTCCTCCTCCTCCTCATCACATCATCGATGTTACTGTTGTAGTCATTACCTGCTTCATCTGTAATACTTGTTCCCACATCTTCATTCAGCAGACAAGGTGGCCATGTATCAGATGTAACTGTAACTTCATATGTCGAATATGGCGATAAATTTGATATCACCATGGATGTAACACTTTGTGCTGGTAATACAATTGGGTTTGTCGTTTCTGGTTGACATTGATCAGTGTTCGTAAGCTTATATGCAACTACAAAGTTGGCATCGCTGACAGGTGCCGTCCAGGAAACAAGAATAGATGTAGAATCGTTTGTAGACACAGTAAGTTCCCCTAATCCATTCGCTGGAGCAAAGATATTTAAAAAAGCAAAGAAGATCGATAGTTGCAAACAGTTTGGTAAATGAACTCGTGTTAGGCAATAATACTTATCTTTTTAGAGATACACAAAGTTGCACATATCAGCACACGTGTCGCAATGATTTCACAAGTGCGTAAGGGTCACACTAAAGAAAATAGCATAATTATGTGGCCCGTCAAATATATCGCAACCTACACGTTTCTTATGTGATGGTTCACCCCGAAAGGCATATGATATCAAGTTTGATTTTATCATT
>JXSR01S011134.1:35598-55984 GCA_000969725.1 Ophiothrix spiculata
AGCCATTGCAAAACCTGCAAGCAGAACCTGAGTGTTTCGTCTAGTTGATTTCACATGGATTGAGCCTACTTAAATGGAATTAGTCTACCGAAAACAAAACCTCTGAAAAACTAGTGTCACTTGACAAATTAAGTGACAAATTATTATTCTTGCATGACAAATTAATTTTTGTGCATGACAAATTTTTTTATTCATGACAAACTAATTTTTCAGCGTGACTAATTGTCATGAGAAAGTCGTCATACTAGACCGTTTTTCATGACTAATTATAATTCGTCGTTCAATACTAGTATGACGAATTCCACGACAAATTATAGTTTGTCATACTAGACCATTTTCATGACAACTTATTATTTGTCAAGTGATAAAACACAATTTTCAGTGTACAACATTGATCCGATCGGGAATCGAAGCCGTGGCGCGTTGGTGAAAGGCGAGGCGAGAGAAGAAGCGCTTTGCTAACTTGTCCATCTCACTCATTGAAGCCAGTCTTCGAAAATATATCCTTCAACTTCATCTACGTTAACTGGTGGGGACTAACACCCCAATACGCAAAACAAAGGAAGTAAAGACATTCGTAAATAGATTTCTATTCAGTCTAGAGGTACACCTCAACTTGAAACCCTTTAAGTCAGTGAAGTGGGTGATTGACATCTCAAATATATTTTTAGTATCATGATTTTGTCACCAATGAAAAGTACCTACTTTGATATTAAACAACTAAAACGTTGTTGCATGTATACAAATGGCTTAGAAATACTTGGGTTCCCATATTATGCAAAATCTGTTATTTATTAGGGAAAAGGATAAAAAAAGAAGATTTACATTTTAGGTTATTGGACAATTTTTTGTCATATGATTACTTTCCAATATAAATCCATAATATCAAATTCAAATTACAGTTGTATACAGCTTGTCCCAATATAAACGCAACGAGCAAATAAAACATATTTAACAAATAGTTGCCAAAAGATTATATCATAGTAATATATGTTTTTCAAAAGTAGAGTAATTACTCTACAACATGCTTTTTGTCCCGTTTCATTTTGTCATTCCAGTCCAAAGATATGGAGAATTTAAAAAAGCCCTTTAAATCAACTTTGGTCCGATTTGTAAGTTTAGAATTCCAGCGAAAGAAATGCAAACTTGAAATGAAGAGAATTCTGCAAGCAATTGGAGCACAATTAATCTAAACCAATCTTACCTGACCTGTACCTAACATTAAGTGACATTTTAAGTTCATTTTAACTTAAATAGGTCAACATTTTCAATTAAAGTACGGATCTTTCTGATACTCTCATATTCCTTGAATATGTTACTTCTGGTACGACAATCAGGTAGTTTAGGATACAATTTCTACCAAAAGAGTCGAAAAAAAGGGATTCTAATGCAAGGTGTCAACCAGTAATAAATCTTTAACCTAAATCACGGGCGGGAGAAAACTGAAGACAAAGGAATTCAAGAACTCAATAAAGTTAATGATTCATATTGTCCGTCAAGGGGACGCAACAGGTTGACTAAACCAGACGCAACAACCTGCTTAATATCAGCAGATCAACATTACATTGACTCCTTATATCATGAAATGGGTTCAAGGGATGCTTCTCCTAATCATGTGATGTTTTTAGCCATTTCCATTCAACTTGTGCTTAATGACGTCACCAGAGGTGAAACTTAACAGATAAACAAATCAGACCATCAAGATATTTCGAGTCTTTAAAAAATGTGCATTAAATTTTGATTTAGAGATCCACATTAAACAAAACAAAAATCCTGTAAAAAGCCAATGGTCTATTCTATAATATTATTGTAACGTTTCCTGATCATTGTGCTCTGTTCTCTCAAAATAAAAGTTCAAAGTTTGTTGCGTTTTAATTGGGACACCCTGTATAATGTCATACCCCAAGCTTTGACAGATGATCCATTCCTTTAGCAACGTCAAATGCAAAGTTAAGAAGTCTTGAAGATGGTAATGAATGTCCTCTTCCTTGATCTGGATGACGGATTTTTCTGAGGTAGGAGCGGAGATCACCAGAAGACACGAATTCTATTGCAACATAAAGGGTACCTATGGTAATGAATAAGCATATGAAAAGAAATACACTATCAATATTTATATAATTTAGAGCAACGATTAATACACCAAAAAGGTTATTATTGTAGAAAATGCCATTTCCCCACGAAATTAAGATTTTTTAAACCAGTGCTCATCCCTAAAGTTACTTTAGTTGCAAATTTGAGCCATGCAGTTCAAACAGTTTTGATTTGATGAACACATTTGAATTTACTGTTATGTTTTCTATACTTCACCATGGGCATTAGCTTATGGTTAACATAAGTATACGTTTCGGGACACGTTACAGTCATGAAATTCTATATGGGTCATGAAAACAAGAATGTTTGGTCGCAAAATTTATAAAAACTTTATATTTGCATAAAGTGCGGTTATATCAATCTTACAGCAAATAAGGAGACACAATCCTACTTAGGGGGTGTTCACACATAATAGTCATTGCTAGTCATGACCAGCTCTAGAGGGAGACAACTTAGCAGTTGCGTTCACACTGGGACACGACTCGTTAAAACAAGTGGCGCGTCAATTTTGGTCACGAGCGAGACACTTTCTATAAATGCGTTCACACTGGGAATTTTCTCGAGAGCAAATATAGTCATGTGTGAACACGACCTTAGAATCGCGGTTATACGACACCTTCGTTCTCACATGCACCGACGAGACTCACAACATTTGGATGATATCCTATTCGCTTCATCGTATCCAGTTCTGAGTGAAAATCATCTTTGTCTTTGGCGCTTGCACCACCTTCCATAAGGTGGAGTAAAAATAATTATACATGTGTTATTATGAATTATGTTGAATTGACATTTAATTGCATTTTTAGCTCAAATAACCAGCGTTTTTATGTGATTGACGACGTATTGATATAATCTTATGTTGATGGTCTATACGAAATTACTATATATATCACAATATCATAATGCTTTTTTTTTTAATATTTCAATACACTCGTCTAGCATAAGCTATTTTCAAACAATGTGCAGAAATTGCTCGAGTATTGAACCATTACCTAAAACTAAGTACGCCTGTCCATAGTAAAACGGTATATGAGAGATAAAGCTGCAGGACATACTTTATATCCAACACTTTTTGCTTAAAAAATGCACAAGAAAGTAAACGTACTTTTCAGGCTCTTTACAGCTACACGCAGTTGCTTATTTCCTTGGACTATAATCCCTTCCTTGACTTCACCAAAGGCTCCTTTGCCAAGAATTGTATTATATATATTCAATTGTGACCATGCAATATTCCAATTATCGGAGGACTCCGTGTTTATATCATCGTACGGCCCAGATTCCCCTACTGCTCCCAAATTTGTATAAGGGGACATTTCGGCATTCTGTGACTAGACAATAAACATTGGAGAGCATATAAGTGCATTGGTCGTGCGTTATGATTATAATATTTATACAGAAAATATTAATTCAAATGCCTGATTAAATACATTCATTTTATTACTGTAAATGCTTTTATGGCATCACTTACTTCATTCAACATGTTCAATACTTGGAGTTGAAGTTTCGTAGTTTTTCGATAGAACCATACAGCAGCAACAAAGGCAGTTATACAAATTGCAGACAATATCGTTTCGAATATCGCCCAAATGATCTGCTCCGAATCAATGTTTCCTGCAAAATTCATTCAAAAATTATCTTGTGAAGTATCCATTCACTAAATATGAATTTTCATATTGAATAACTTTAATCCCGAAAATAAGCAGTCAATTTATGTTTTATATACCGTATGCATATATTGTTGACACTTTATTGGGAAAAGAAATAGGGTTGACACTATGAACATGGTTTACATTCTTTTAAAATGATTGACGATATGTATTTTCCTTTAGTGGAGACTGTGTTTTTCATTAAAAGCAACTACCATGACTAGGTTGCAGACTACAGCGCGTGTTTGACTAAGTACGCATTAAATGGCGCACGTAGTACTCGAAAGTTACACAACACAAAACCTGATCGCAATCTATTTATAGGAAGCGTATTTAAATGTATTCCTCGTCGAACTAAGTTTTATTTTTGTAACACGTCTAACCAAAGAAGGGGGAAGGGGTTGTTGTTGGAACCCCTTAAAATTTAGAACGGAACCCCCTATGAACTTGGTTTTATTATCAATAGATAGGTATTATAGTCCTCGCTAATTCAACAATACCAAGATTACAAAAATCGGCCAAGGCGTTACGTACTTATGACGTCATAAAGTTCTTTCAGGACAAAAAATCTTTTTTTTTTCTTTTAAAAACGGGTTTTTAATTGGATTGTGAACATAAATAAAGAAGAGAGATGATATTCAAACAGCCTTGAGTTGCAGCAACAACCCCCTACACCTCGATTTTGACAGCCTACCCTAACCCAACCTTAGGTGATACCCCTCTAATTTATTCATCAAAATGACCGCAAAGGATGTAAAATAGATTACCCAAATGCCTGGGGTTGGTTGCTTTTGCGTTTTTATGCTGCGGAAAAAACCTTAGGGGGATTGCAACCACCCCCTTGCTTAGACGAGGGGTAAGCCATACCTTAAACTAGATAACAGCTTCAATCAGATAACAGATGTACGAATCTTTTTTATTTGTCATATAATATAAAATTCACAATACTTCGAAGATGTACCTTGAGATCCGCGAGATGTTCCTTGTGACCACACACATCCTACATCCTAAGAAAGACAAAATACGAAAGTATGCGTGTGAATTGAATATCTTAACCCTCGTCTTCCTAAGGCTTTTTTTGTAACACGTCTTCCTGAGGGGGGTGGGGAGGGGGTGGTTACTACCCTGTGATTTTGAACTTTGGACCGCCCAAAGTTATATTGTTTGATACTATAGTATAGGGTAGGGTCTCCTCTTTCCATTGATACCAAGATAATGAAAATCGGTAGAGGCGTTACGTAATTATGACGTCACAAAGTATTTCCGTACTGGAAAAATCGACTTCGGGCAAAAATGGCCACTTTTTCAAAAAATCGCTATAAAAGTTCTAAATGTCCGATTTTCGTCGGGTTTTATGCTAATAAATGGTGGAATCAATAATTTTAACAAGTTCTGTAAGTTTAAAGTCAATAAAATGCAGATATTTTTCAAAATGGCAAAATGGCATTCCTGATCATTGTCTCAGATACCATAAACAAGGATATTGAGGTATAAGAGAACGCGAAGCAAAATAACATCAAAATAAATAACCAATAAGGCCAAAGAAGAAAAAAAAGGTTTGTCTCAGGAACCATTTGCAAAAACGCTATGCGCTATGCGATTTTTTTATTTTTTTTATTTTTTTTAGAAAAATAGCTATGCGGTATGCGGGATTCTTTTTTTTTTTACGCTCTAAAATTTTGATCGCCAAACTTACGTGTGTGAAGTCACCGCCACCGTCACTCAACACGTATGCAGTAGACGAAAACATGAAATAAAAACGTTATAAATAAGTAAATCTCGCTTGAATTAGGAATAAAGTTCCTAAAATTCGCAATGATTCAGTGGATTTATTTTGTATATTGTCTCCGTTTTTTGCAGTGTTTCCTGTTTTCAGGAGATCGCCATTTTGTAACGACCTTCCCAGCATGCAAAGCGTTTAAACATGGTTCGCTGGTACTCAAAATACCGGGTACCAATTTCATTAAAATGAAGCTGCAGCGAATCATACCTTCGGTCGCCATAGACATAAAGAAACTTGGACGGGGATCGATTGCTGGATTACTATCGAGGAAAAAAAAAGAGGGCCAGCGCGTAGGTCTACGCGCTAAATTCACTTTCACATAGCAATGCGCCCAGGTGTCTGAGACAAACCTCTTTTTTTGGCCTAACTATCAAAGTATAATTTATTAATGCAGGCGTAAAATTGGTAGCTCACAACATAAAAAAACTCGCTTTTTAGGCGTTGTACGAGTCTTTTCGTAGTTAAGCTAGTTAAACTGTGCAAAACTAATTTTTAGAGAGCCATGTGAATGACGGATTAATTGTATAACTAAGTTATTGAACCATTATTGAAGAAACAATTGTTCAGACTATGTCCTTAAGGCTTGGTGTCCGAAGCTGTTCGATTACCTGAGAGGCAATCGCTCATGTTATTCGCTCTGACATATTCTCTAAAATGGAAAGAAAATACTGCTTACAATGTTTGAAACTGTATACAATTGATGTTAGCATTATCTAAACCGATGGTTATATTGATTTAACCAATATTCAAGCAGTGTAAGTGTCGTTACCTCTCTATTTCCTAGGTTTCGTTAACAAGTATGTACAGCGCTCAGCGGCTTCTTTGTTATGAGCGCTCAAAAATCTCACATTATTATTATTATTAATATTATTTGACCGATAAGTCAGAGCGAATATCGCGAGCGAATGTCTCTCGGTTGAGCAAACGTATTTGGACGTCAAACCCTATCAAACTAATTGTGCTGCTTAACGAGAATTGGAAAGTTACTTTATTTTGCCATGAATATACCAATATTTTTGTCTGTACGAGGATTCCTAAACGAGAGAAGCGCGACCATCACGAACTTTCACAGATAGGCCTAACTAAACTTTTTACCCCACACTTCGCCTGGTACTTGTGACACTTCAAATTTATGCTCAGATGAAATGGCTAATTACCTGCAGGCAAGCTATTGAAATTCAATGAATAATTTTGTTTTATAGCTTATAATATGACATACAATAATACGGTGATTTATTTTATGTTTCGCCTTCACACAGTATGCATACATAAGCTTAACCTAACTAAGCTTATCCAACTACGAAACCAGATCAAACAACCTGTTTCAAATATACATACATAAGCATAACTTAAATGTTCTTGCTCATGGGCTCATGATCACATACCATAAAAGAAATCACCGTATTATTGCATATCGACTGTAAAACGAAATTAGTCATTAAACGTTTCTGCGGCGGATATTTGCACCTCGTTCAACATCTGTATCAACCAGCTTCAACTACTTTTAAAACTATTTGATATTCAGTCGGGTAAGTTTTGAAGTGATCCCTAAGTAGAAGTTCCTAAAAACTAGTGGGGAAAAAATTAATTAGACCCTCGATTGATCATTTTGTTTTGATTAAACATCTTTTCGTAAATCTTTCATCAACCATTAACAATGCCCGTAGTCAATGGTTCGGCTGATTTTTGACCTTTCTTCCTTGCATTCCTCCACAAATGCAGACTAAAAATACTTTGCAATTTTGGTTGAAGAAGCAGACGCCACATTTGGTCAGGAAATGACAAAATTTGACACCCTGTTTAACATGCAAAATAATAGGCCATCTAAATTTATTTACTGGCGTGAACCCTGTAATAACAACGTGTTATTTAACAAATACGTTTCTTAAAAAATTAGACAGCCGATTTAGAAATTCTATACTTACAGTTTCACTAATAGCACTACATGTTCCTATATAAACTATGTACTTCTTATCCTTCTCTAAAGGAGGATTGAAGCTGCCTGATCCATCACCAACAGTAAACTGTACAGGCCCGAATGCAAGCTCCTCTACATCTAACACTCCGGCAACGTAGGTGTAATGTTCAAAATCAGGGGTATTGATTACAGCAGGCGATACAGGGTCTTCAACTAAAATTTGATACTCCCTAAAACAGAATTTCACACATTTATAGGAGAGGTTCATAGATATGACAATTAGTTCAAACTGTGGCTTATTTTTCTTTCTTGGTTCCAGGTCTATACAGAGTTATTTTGAAATAATCCCTGTTTGCGTCCTTAAGAGATCTTAGGTTAAGTCTAATCTATCATCACGACATAATGTAACAAAAACTGACTTATCTGTTAGATTCAAATGTGATGTACACAGACATGATTACACATAATTAAACTGATCGGGGCTGATTGGAATTTGTTCATGTCACAAAAGGATGATGATGTCTACAGTTGTTGAACTCTTGTTGATACGCGAGTAAATATCATACAACCAGTTTGACATTGAGGTCTGACATTTGTATTTTTGTAAAGGGCACACATTTTCTTTGCTTTTCATTAATATTCATTTATATTTCCTTTGTATACATAATATGTGTACTGACAGAACTGTTTGTGTTTCATTCTTAATTTAATTTCAAAGGCCTATCAACCATTTTTAAAAACGTATTTTTTGTTTTTACATTTCACAGAATTATTGAAAAAGTATAACATAATTGATGCAAAATTCATTCTTCATGAGACCAAGCCACGACAGAAAAAAACCACGACCTTAAATACATTAATACACAATGAATTATACTTGCATTACATATTGCAGAGGATTTTCTACTCGAGGAATTGACAAGGTTACCGTTGTTTCCGTAGAAGATACGATTTTTAGTTTTGGTAAAGGTTCGCCGAGATCTGAAAAGAAAGTGTTATTATTAGTATTATTGTTTTAAAATGAAAACAAACAAACAAAATAAACAAACACCACAACAAACACCCAATGAATAAAACAACATTATAACAAGTTTAGATGTAAGATTGCGTGAAACCAGATGTCACAGGTGGAGCTGACTCCTGAATTGGTGAAGTGTTGGTTGTGAAATACTTAGCATAAATTGGTGGTACCTGATACACAGAAGCGCTTGATAAAAAGTAGGTTTTGAAAGAGAAACAATTAAAAACATGGGCCATAAAAATTAAACATATTTTTTATGGTTGTTAGCAGTAAAATAAATTCACAGGCTTACCTGTTCCCCCTTTTTCTTTATGAATTAATTTTTTCCATTCTTAGTTATATGTCAAAATAAAAAAAAAATTAAAAGCTATAGGTAATACTTGTATTAAACTTGACTAACACTCAGGATTATTTGCCACTGTTGTATAAAAGTTTTCCTTGATCAAATACCCAGGTCCTGCCTCAGTGAACGCCCATACTTCAACCTCATATTCAGTTGAAGGCTGTAGATCAACGAATATGTATTGCGTTCTGCTGCCATCGACTTCCCTCTCTTCTTCAGGATAAGGTACAGGAGCAAAATTATCATCGTAAGGTTTGTTTATAGCGCGTCTAGTCACCTTTAGAATAAAAAATACAACAATATTGAAAATGCTATCACCCGTTTTTTTTTTTTAATTTAGAATTTGTTATTTAAAGCGTGTATCTACAGATATGTGAATTTTGCATTTTTTGTTTCTGATTTAATAATACAAGCGAAATGTTGTGTTTTTCATTTTTGTTTGTTTGTTTGTTGTTGTTGTTTTGCGTTGCTTTGTTAATATGTTGCATAGTCTTAATTGTTCATTACCTGTATTTTGTAAATTTCAAAATACTTTGAAGAAGGTAATTGACTACATGGTGCAGAACAACATGTCTTGTTTTGTTTTCGTTTTTGTTTGTTTGTTGATGTTGATGTTTTTCTTTTGCTTTGCGATTTATTTGTCGAATGTAAGACATGTTACACAGTATAAAATACTCCTACCCTGTATTTTGTAATTTCACAATACTGTGGAGAAGGCGCTTCCCATGAAATAGTCATTTTGTCCAAGGATTGTTCCTGCTGTCTTAGATCAGATGGTTGATTTGGCACTGAAAAGGAAGATTATTGCTTAATAAACTTATATTGAGAGTTTCAGTAGAGTTCACTGTTTCAATGCAGGGACTAACATTCGTAACTGTTTTTGTTTGATGTCCAACGCTAATTTACACTTCAACTAGGTTAAAAAGCATCCAGTTAGAACAAGGAAATGGTGACTATGAAACTTTAATCCAATTTCTACTGCATTATAAATTTGTACAAAACATTCACCAATTTCAGTCTTATGTGAGGAATTGTTCGCAAAAAAAATATTGATATCTGTGGTTATTCTTATGTGCGATGCTTGATATCGATCAATCATCTGCTTCGACGGTTCCTATAATTATTCACTCTTTGAGGCAAGGGGGGCAATATAACACTGATAGCATTGCATTGCATATTTCTGCTGGCGCATTATTGCCCGATACAGTAGCCCTTTAAAGAATTAATGGAAACCCGTGAGAAAAAAAAACTCCTTCTGAAAATGCATTTAAACATAAGTTTGACGAAATACCGTAGTACATTATTTTCAACCAATATATCTTTTTCCAGTTTTAACATCATTATTAATCGGTATTATAGTTTGGTATTATAGCGGTTATGAACAAGAAAAACAAAATCATACCGTCTGTTTCTGTGGTCTCGTAGTGTATTGTAGTAGGTCCTTTGAGATCGTTGTTCATAGCGTTTAAAGCAAAACTATAATCAGTGCACGGATATAAGTCAGTTAGAAGAATGGAAGTGGTATTGACATAGCCATACAGTACATTGTGGACTGAAGCCAGTGAATAATAGTAATCGGTTATCACGCCTCCTCGTTGACCACATTCTGGTTGATCCCATCTGAATGCAAGGTAATTTGGACCTACATCTGTCACGTGTAGGTTTTGGGGTCTTCCAGATGGTTCTGTGTCATAAAAAAGTGATATGTTAATAACATAATAGGAAGTAAAATTATTTTCTTTCGGATAAGTACCGTAGCTATATTAATTTTTTGGTAATCACCACAGAGGTCGCTAAAGGTGCGTTTACATCTGGACGTATTGGCCATCGACGTAGGGCAACGTATTCCAGAATCACAATACGCTGGACGACAAGCAACGAGTAAAGATGAAAAATCAAAGTTTGTTGACCGATAGTAACGAGTATCAGCGATACGACGGCAACAAGTGACGAGTGGTTGCTGAAAGAAACGCAGACTTACTTACTTTGGGTCACGACTTCTCAACGTAGAACAACTGTAAGCAACGTAGTGAGGCGGCAAATGCTGACCTTGGCTGACGTAAAGGAACGAATGATATCGAATGGTTACGGCAACAATAACAATAACGTGACTAGAAGTTTGTGCGAGTACAAGGTTGTTTGATTAAAATCACGTTGATTTAAATAGGTGCGATTTAAATCACTTGGATTAAAAAAAAATCAATTGAATCATTTTAATTTCTCTATAAATACTTTCGAAACAGTTTTGAAATAATTTTCAATTAATCTTCATCAGATGCAAGAACACAATTATAAACATTTTCCAAACAACACAATTTTTAACAATAAACCCATCTTATGAAACATTAACAATCTTTTAGTTATGAGTTTTTGAGCTAATAATGATAAATGAATATGTTACAAACCCCAAAACATTCATGCAAAAGTGCCTGCATTTTGTTGATAAATCTAAAAGTGTGTCATTAATAATTTTATGATTACATTTGGGGCTCGGCAATAATTACAACACAGTAGCCATAGAGAATTTTCAAGATGCTGTAAAAGTTAAAAATGAATGGTCAGATCAAGTGAAATTTTCAGCATACATTTATGTTGTTCTATTCTTGTTATTAAGATAGAAAAGAGGCAAGGCTGTCATTCAAATCGGAATAAAAAATTGCACCAATAGGCAATAATATGTACATGTAGAAGCTAATCATAACTTAAGGTGACAATCAAGTCCACTCCTTTGTTTCCTGTAACAAGGTAAACATCTTAATTTGAATTTAGGATCTATTGCATTTTAAAAGCTTTGAACAAGACCACTAGTTTTACAGCTTTTTCAGTCCCTGGTAGACACCAATTGAATCACTAAATGTAAAGATTTTGTATTGTTGTAATTTTTGTTTCATTTAATTTAGTGGATTATTTGTCAAATGTTAACCCTCGTCTACCCAGGCTATTTTTTGTAACACGTCTACCCGAGGGGGGGGGGGGTTGCCCCCTATTTTTTTTAGAACGGAACCCCCTATGAACTTGGTTTTGCTATAAATAGATAGGTATGGTCCTCCCCTATCCAATGATACCAAGATCACAAAAATCGGCCAAGGCTTACGTAATTATGACGTCATAAAGGTCGAAAATCGAAAAAATCAGGATTTTGGCAAAAATGGCCACCAAAATCTAATTTTGCTATAAAAGTTATAAATGACTGATTTTCGTCGGGTTCTTTGCTAATAAAGAAGGGAAATAATAATTCTAACATGCCCTGCAAGTTTCAGCTTCCTAGCACGCATATATTTTTCAAATGGCGACTTAAAATTTTCCGGGGCCTCACCATCGAGCAACAAACTTTGATTTTTCATCTTTACTCGTTGCTCGTCGTCCAGCGTATTGTGATTCTGGAATACGTTACCCTACGTCGAGGGCCAATACGTCAAGATGTAAACGCACCTTTAGATTTGGCAACTAAGGCCAGGTTGTTTGGTCGTTAATGACAAGATGATATATTTTTTTAATTATTTAATTTATTGTTGGCTTTTTTGTATTTTCTCAAAAGCTACGATTAAAAAAATTGGTATACCTTTTGAGTCTCTGCCATTGTCAAAACGGGTCGTTAGAATATTTTCGCCACAGTCGCTTGAAAGTATCAGTCCACTATTGGACTGTATTGCTTACTGCTGTTACATCTACAGTGTAGTTTTATTACACCTTTATAAGGACTGCGGTTGTAGAAAAGCAGTCACAACTATCAACCAAAAATAGATGTAATCCGCCAATAAATGTCCATAAGCACCTTATGGATATTCAAGAGTCTTGATAATATTAAACTCTTCAATTTTATACATGCTTAGAACTATTCTTTATATAAATCGCTGTATGAATAAGCATTACTTACTTGATTCTGGCGTAGTACCAATTTCACTGGTCTCAACTCCACGGCCGTATTCATTTATCGGGGTAACATATACAGTGTAGTCGGAATTGGGAACTAATCCTGATATTTCAACGGTTGTATCAATAACAGTGCCGAATACCACACGCTCTGGCTCAACGATATCCTCACATTGGTCTCTATTAGTCATCAGATATTCTACTAGATATGCATCTGTTTCACATAAACTGCTGTTTTGAGGATTCCAAGACAAGGTCCATCCGTCCGAGGTGAATTTGTCTGTCTGCAAATTTTGAACTTGTCCAAGAACTACAACAAGACAATTATTATACGTCTTTTAATCAAAACCATAAAAACATACACACGATTTTTATATAGGGCCATTCTATAAATATCACAGTGTCCTTCAGATGTTAAAAAACATCGAAAAGGCAAATCAAGCAAAAAATCAGTTGTTGTACAGATAAGTTTTCAGTGATTCTTTTAAAATAGTCAGTGAATTGAGTGATTTGGAACTGATTTCTGGCACAGTCAGATAGGTGGTATCAAGAGCTGCGCTAAGTCCCGGACAAACGAATGAAACAATGTGAAATCTCGTTATATGCTAGCTGTAGTTATACATTGCGGCTATTAATTAATAACACAATAACAGTGACAGAAACAACAACAGCAGTAGCAATAAGAACAGCAGCGTCATTGTAAACCAACAGCATGCTCATAATTTAAACAATCATAATGAGTAATAATAACATTGATAGCAACCAACAGCATCAAGAACAGCATCAGCATTGATAACTATAACAAAAACAACAACTATACCAAAATGGCAACCACAACAACACTATTCACCTCAACCACCGCCACTACAATAACAACAACAACAACAAAGCACAAACAGTAACGGAAACATCAAGAACAAAGAGAAAAATAAAAACATGTTTGAATGTAAATTATAATATGATAATTACTTCCTCCACCAGTTTTTCCAAAAACAGCACTTGTCGGATCGCCTTCTCCTTCGTCATTTAACGCATTTACGACAATACTGTAGGTACTGCACGATTCTAGACCAGATACTGTTACTGACAACGTGGTAACGATGCCATTGTCAACAATTATATCATTCTTGTCAAATAGTGTGTACTCAAAGTCATTCAGTCCCCCTCGTTGACCACATGGTACTCTTGACCACTCAAAAGTTAATGATATGTTGGTTTGTGATATCAATTGGACGTTTGTTGGTGACCCTGTCGGTGCTGTAACAACAGAAGAAGAAAAAACAAGCGATTTACAATTTATTATGGTACTCAATGTAGGTCACTTATGGACATTACAGTTAAGTGTGTCTCCTTTTGTTCTTACATGTTTGGTTACATTATATCAATCTATTTGCATATTGTCAATAATGTACTTGAGGTGGGACCACCTTCTACAATTAGCAAGCATGGAACGGGTTTGAAGGTATCTGCGCATAAAAACTTTATTTAGTCATATTTTAAATATTTGTGTATCTGACTTTCATAATTCTTTGACAAAATCTATATCTTATAATTACCTATAGAATCAAAGCAGAATGGATCTCATTGTATTTGAAAATATGATGTAAAATACATATTAAACACTTTAGCCTGCGCATAAAAATTGAAGTTTAAATACCTGGTTGCACGGTGATAAAGAGGTTATAAGAAACTGTTAAGTTATATTTTAATGATATTTGTACTTGCTGTGTATTTGTGTGTGGCCCATGAAATCAGCCACATTTATGATAAAGGAAGATAACATATCAGAAGAAACACCGATTTTATATAAGTTACCTATATAAGCATAAATCTTTGATGATTATAGCTCGTTTTACATGAAAAAGGAGATTCCTAACGTTTTTAATTATGCGTAGACACTTTCGGGTGTCAGTGTACAATAACGTAATAAAATAGCAATAACAGTGGGTAGCAGGTGAATAGTTTAAACGTTAACTGTAAATAATGATGAATATTCACAAAACAAAAGGAAATGCAGTTCAAATAATTCAGTAGTTTTATTGTTATTTATATATTCATTTTATTTATATAGGAATGAAATGACCTCTTCAACTTACTTTTTTTTTAAATTCAGATACATATAATATAGGGGAGGGTGGGGCAAGTTGGCCCTAAGGGCGAGTTTGCCCACCTTGTGTTTCTGCTCACGTGACCTTTGGGGAAATATATCACTGGTGATTTTTGGTTATGCAAAAAGCATCAAATTTGCCATAAAATTTACAAGACCGAACTCCTTTGTGAGTTATCAATACAACCGAGTTTTTGAGTTATTTTGGAATCTTTTGAGCAAAAGTAATTATTGTACTACTGTTAAGATATTACTTTGCTGGTTCAAGTTACTATTATTAATTACGATGTATGGTACATGTCCCACATATAAGGAGGTCAAATCCTCTTTATTCTATGTTTTGTTGGTATACCACGAGGTTAAGTCAAAACTGGGTCTATGGGGCGGCATGTCCCCCTACCACACGGGGTAAGTTAGCCATGTGGCTAATTTGCCTAAGATGGTTTTATAACTTACTCAAACTCGAGCACAAAAACATTTATGACGTTTTAGCACAATTTTAATTATAAACAAGTAAAAAAAAATACGTATACAAGACGCAAAAAAAAACTGATAGGATGTGGCCTATATTGCATATATTGCATGCAGAAAGCACTGTAGGTCACAACGTATTTTTTTTTTTTTTTAAAGATCGATATTATATTAATTTAGTATGGCATCTTATTCTAAAATGACATTTTTGTATGCAGCACATTCTCGTGCTTCACTGAAAATTAAAAAAAATGTATGAAATGTGTCACGGTAAAATGAGTAAGACTCTTTTTTGTAAAAGGGGCCAACCTGCTCTACTGGGTTGGCCAGCTTACGCCTGGCCCACCCAGTGGGGAAAGTTGGCCCTTTTGACAACATTTTATTTTCTATATTATTTAAATACAATGAACTGCAGAATTTAGTATTTATGCCAGTTCGGGTATATCTATCTTGTGTAAGCAGACAAATCGTCTAGACCATTACATGTTACTTGACTTATACTTTTGTACCGTTGATTTTGACATTTCACCTGTAATAAATCATCCAATATTTAGTCCACAACCCACCTTGAGGGCATCATTTTGTCCTTCACAACCCTCAAAGTAGACCAAATGGGAGTGGGTGGGCTTAACATTGGATGATTTATTACCAGTGAAATGTCAAAATCAGTGGTACAAAAGTTTAAGGCAAGTAACGTGTAATGCTGAATCATGTCCGATTCAGGAGCTATAGTCAACTTGCCACACCGCCCATGCTATTTTGAAAAATTATTATTGGTAGGAAAATTGTAACATATAGGGAATGGCACTTTTCAAACCAAATTCCTTGTACTAACCGATTATGTCAGTTACTCCAAGCTCACTACTTTTACCATAACCAATAGAATTGTTTGAATGCACGACTACTTGGTATGTTGAGTATGCGTCCAATTCTGTTATGATAACAGACGTATCGTCTCCTTCCCAAAACTTTTGGAGAGGTTCTGTTGTAGACAAACACTGATCCATTATTGTTTTTGTAAAGTCAACGCCGTACGTAAGTGCACATTCGACCCGTTTCCATTCCACTTTGAGCTGATCTGGTTGGTCTTTAACTGCAGAAACCGTTACATTGACATTTGCTGGAACTAAAAAAAAATATATAAACAGTGCAGAGTATTGTCTAGGTATAAATATCCAAGTTTCTTAAGGCAGAACTAAACTATTTTGTTTAATATGAGTTAGAAAACAAATCACCTCTTTCACACAAGGTACTTGAAGGTGGCATGTATCAATAATCTGTGTAATGATGATGACGATGATGATGATTTACGTATAATTTCAAGTGCAGTGTCATTAGATATTATCCCGGTTACGGAGTACCTAAGACTTATTGTGGTATTAATTTCACCTAAAAAATCATATTGATGTGATTGTTTTACCAGTGTATATGACATTTGTAACTATATTTGTGCCAATTTTCAAGTAGCTACATGTACCTTTGCTAATGTAAGTTTGGATACAACAAGTAGAACTTTTTTAAAGACCCTCGTATCTATCAAAGTAATAATTACCTCTATACCTCGTTGCTGCATTTATACTAACTTCAGGACCAGCACCTGCCGCATTGATAGCTTTGATAATGAACACATATTCTCTACAAGCATCGAGAGGCGATATTGTTTGGAGTGTCCGTGAGGTAGCTCCACTTATTGGTGGTGATGAGTTGATTGAATATTCATACACGATGTTATCACTGCCACGATATCCACATTGAATAGGATCCCATTGAAATGTCAGTGACGTTTCCTGTTGAGCGGTTACTCTAACATTTTGCGGCTCCTGAGAAGGTGCTAAAATATAGATACATTTGAAATGTGAAAGACAATTTTGATAAATCCTCTTTATCGTTGTTGTCGTCGACCACTATCCTCCTCCTCCTCCTCCTCCTCCTCATCATCATCATCATCATCATCATTATCATCATCATCATCATCATCATCATCATCATCATCATCATCATCACCACCATCATCAGTATCGTCATCATTTACATCACTGTAATAATCAGTACCTGCTTTATCTGTAATATATGTTCCCCATTCTTCACTAAGCAAACAAGGTGGCCATGAATCAGCAGTAACAGTGATTTCATACGTTGAATACGGCAACAAATCTGTTATCATTGCAGATGTATCTCTCTGTGCTGGTAATGCAATTGGGTTTGTGGTTTCTGGTTGACATTGATCTATGTTCGTAAGCCCATAAGCCACAATGAAAGTGGCATCGTCGACCGTGGATGTCCATGAAACAAGTACAGACGTAGAATTAATGGAAGACATTGAAACATCATTAACAGCAGTGTCTACAGCGGCAGAAAAAAAATATAAAACATCGAAGATGAGTCTGTACTTGCAATTCTAAAACCTTACTTAAAACATGGTCAAGGGTTAAGCATGTCAGTACACAAAGTGAGTGATTCGTTGTCTGTTTCTTAATCCGACATAATACTTTTCACAAAGTTAAGTTGTTTTTGCAATTGGCGGTCAAACGATAGGTCCCCCCCCCCACACACACACACACACGCACACCCCAGTTGGACGAGGGATCAGATATTAATGGAATAAACAATATCCAACCACCAAACCACCGATTAAGTTGTGTAGCGATTCCTTAAGACACTTTATTCATTATACTGAAATTTCAACTGTAATTTTAGGGTAGTAAACTTACCGCATTCTGTTAAGTGTGATTGAGTGATCAGTATACAGATAATGGGAAAAAACCGGAAAGAAATATATTAATGAATTTTAATGAGTATTTTATTGTAATGATAAACTCAATAGTAAACAGCAACTTTTTAAAAACAATATCGGTTAAAACCAGAAATCTATGATTTGGCTTAATTTGCAATCCCTTATACATATACACTGTTAGAAATAGTTTTCCGTAAATTTATTATGTACAATAATTTACGGAAAACATTATACGGAATTTGTTTAACAGTAAATAGGAATCTCAAAAATGAGATTATAAACATGTATAAAATATTCAATGTTCACCTTGGCAGGCATCTCCAATCCAACCAGTCAAACATGTTCCACTCTGACATCTGCCTGTAGCCTGTCCACAGTCAGAAGGGCCGCCCCCACAATGACAGGTTTGTTTACAATCGGCACCGAATGTGCCTGGATCGCAGTCTTAATAAGAACAAATAAACAAACATACAAACAAACAAACAAAAAAGAGATCGTTCATTGAACACAAATATGTTTGTGTTTGTATATGGGACACTCGACTCTAAGACACAACGCTTGTAGCGTTAATTTGGCTCAAGGTATGTTAATGATGACTTTTGGGCCCTATGATATACGTTTTAAGCTTGAATCCAATTTGCAGACAGCTACGGCCACTATCTTTGCTATTAAACTCTGGACTTAAGTTTGTACTGTTTTGGCAAAATGATTATTTTTATTTATTATATCATAAAGTTACAAATGCGAATTTAGACTGTTTTCCCATCTAAAAATGTCAATTTAATATATTACAGGACAGGAAGTGAGAGGTATGAAATTACACTCACCTGCATCCATTCCCAATAACATTGCATTTTAAACATTCAAAAATGTGTCCATTGTTTCTTTTCTAAAGAGTAGAGATCTCAAAAAATCAAAATATTTTACATAACAATAAAAAAACTCACCAATCATACAATCTCTTCCCATGTATCCTGCAGCGCAAGAGCATCCATAGGGATCAAGAGCACACAGTTGTTTACCTATGCACCCTGGTGACGAGTCTGGTGATGTTCCGCTACAGTGTTGGTCACCCTCTTGACCAAACGTGTTTCTACCGAAAACTGACAAAAAAGTATAGAGTAAAATGCATGTTCTCACATTGAATTATTAGATCAAAAGCAATAAAAGTATAAATAAAAAAAAGACAATAATGTAAAATAACAAATAAAATTAGATAAAATAAAAAAAAGTCAAATAAAGAAGTAAAAAAAAAAAAAAAAAAATCACATCAATGCTAAAATCAAATAGATCCATGTATGTATCAGAAATATCAGAGATGTCAATCTAATTTAATTTGATAATGTACATGCATTACATGTTACTTGCCTTAAACTATTGTACCGCTGATTTTGACATTTCACTGGTAATAAATCATCTAATGTTTAGCCCACCCACTACC
Organism: Ophiothrix spiculata; assembly: GCA_000969725.1. Lineage (NCBI taxonomy): Eukaryota > Metazoa > Echinodermata > Ophiuroidea > Amphilepidida > Ophiotrichidae > Ophiothrix > Ophiothrix spiculata. Next base: position 55,030 of record JXSR01S011134.1, read on the forward strand.
ATGTGGTCTACTTTGAGGGTTGTGAAGGAAACAATGATGCCCTCAAGGCATATTTATGTCCTTCAAGGTATTGAAAAATGGTAACTTAGTGGGTTGTGGATTAAATATTGTATGATTTATTACCGGTGAAATGTCAAAATCAACGGTACAAAAGTTTAAGGCAAGTAACGTGTAATGATTCAATGAAAGTTGTCCATCGAATTACAAATGAAGCTTAAGCAATTTTCTTTTAATGAAGCCTATGTAATCGTGTTGTCAAGATAGGGGTCGTTCATGCTTTGGTGAAAAAAAAAAGTATTTTTCAGAGAATCATTGTAATGGGTAAAATGGTTGCACTGTTCAAATTTCGTTCTGTCCTTTAAAAGGTTATTTGCAAAATTCAATATAAACAACCAATATTTTGAAGGAAAAAAAAACAGATTTCATATTCTTGGCAGGATTAGTTCTATCTGACCACCATTTTGAAACCAAAAACACTTTTTCAGTTTTTTATTTCTTATAAATTGTATCGAGTTGGTATACCAGGGAGTACGGTTTAAAAATATTATTGAATAATATTATTGAGAACCAAGTTTTAAAAGCGATCAACAGTTTGGGTTTAATTGACCCCTCACCCGTTTTGCAATAACGGGCTTGTAAAACGCCTCATAGAATTAAATGTTAATGCAAGCACTTTTTATCACTTAAAGTAGTTAAAGTCTTGCATACACCAATTGGTGGTCAGTTGCTGAGGTAGACGTGTCGAAAATGCTTAACCCTCAAAGAGCCGGGCTTTTTCGACCCATCTCACAGCCGGGGGGGGGCGGATTCCGCCCCCCTTTGGATCTCGGGAACCGATTGACGAAACATCAGGTGTAGGGTACTGGTGGATAGCTAGGACCCTCACGAGTCCATGGGTACCAAAAAAATTGAAATCGGACCTTGTATGACGTCACAGTGACGTCATAAGTGACGT
>JXSR01S011135.1:2050-13497 GCA_000969725.1 Ophiothrix spiculata
ATTAATTACATGACAACAAAACATATGATGGGTCACATGTTTTGTCAAAAGCATGTGACGTGTCTTTTTTTCCAGGAATAAATCTAACTTTCAATATGTGAAATAAGTATTTTGGTTTTTAATTGTTTTTTCTTGGAAGGATCACAAATGATGGCTAATTGCAAGTTTAGGCTTCATAACATGCTGGTTTAACACCCTGCAGGCTATACCACTGTTGCATGATGAACATTAGAAGAGGTAAAATTACACCAAAGTCAGAGTCACATTTTCAGCTGGAAGCATTTCAGATGGTTCGGCATACACCTATTTGATGTGTTGTTTTTGTCTGATGTAATCAGGTATCACGTTTATGGTCTTGTTTACAAAGAAGATGATTTATGTTCATATGATAAACATTAATAAATGTTAGGTAAATGTGAAGCCGATCATGTTATGATGTTATTCCTTGACCTAAAACTGATGCTCTGTTTACCTGTCAAGAAGATTTATATGTTTACTTTGAGTTGCATCAACTTTCTTCGTATTGATAAAGAATGAATAATACAAATATAAATACATCATAGAGGAACTTGACTTTAAAGATATTGCACTCAAACTTAAGACGTTGCCCTCTGGTATAAAAATACATTCAAACTGATTGATTTAAAGCAATACTATAAGGTTTTGATCAAAAATGGTTTATAGTAAGAACAGCATGAAATGAAGGAAAGTGACTTTCTAAAAGCGTTTTCAAGTGTATTTAGTCGCAAAATTGTTTTACCACTGAAAACAATGATAAATAGGACATGACTTCTTTGCTATACTAATACATTGTGGAATTAAATTCAGGATCCCGAATTTAATTCAATAAATGACCATATCAGAAAAAGTAAGCATATCATAGTCAAATCATTTGGAGGGTATTAATATCTACCCAAAACAATTCCAATAAGCTAAAAAAATTAAAAGTCATGGGTGACAGGGCCGCTTCATTTTTAACAGTTTATAGTATTGCTTTAATACCAGGTACAAAATAGATTGAGGACCAATATTCACATTAGAAGTATTTACTCACAATTGAGTATAGACTTTATATGATTTTACCAAGTTTATGACTTGTAATAATTGTGCAGTTAGATGAATACTAGTAATATAACTTAACATCAAAGTTAACAACTTTTAATAAATCAAAAGGGTTAGTAATCACATGTACCAAGTCGGCGACGTTAAGAGGTCTTATATTTTAATGATGTGATAGACACAACAGTCCAAGAAAATACTTCATTTGAATACAATCACTGATACCAAAGTGTGATATTTGAATCGCAAAATATTTAGTATGATACAGTAAATATAGTGCCAATTAATTGAATTTGACTCTTTTGTACCAATAATTTTTATATGATGTTTGACCTTTATCGAAGGTCAACTCCAAATCTTTATCTATTAATTAATGTCAATTCTGGATTTCACCTGTAGCTGGTGATTTGTCAATTAATTGCTAAGCAGTGCTAATATTGACAAGTTTAAGCTTTGCTGTGTAATGTTACAAGCCAATTAAATGATGTAGGAATAAATGGCTAGGCTAGGATAGCCTTGAACCAACCAATCTCTGTCATTTTATTCTCCCCTGATGGAATTGGATGTAAATTAACATCGCCTTACTGAAGACATGAGATGACATGATGTTTTATACATGAATCTTCACCATCGCCTTATTTTCTCCTTTTGATGTTTAGTTTGATTGACAAGTGATGTGTTAGCACATTATATGCTTCAGGTCTCCTTCCTGGGTATAAAAATAAGATTGCAATTCATCAAATACACTTGTTGTTGACCATGATTGCATCTTATATTTTGAAAGATTGCAAATGTTCACTTTGAATAAAAGGATAGTTTGATATTGCAGAAGTGGAAAAAATCCCTTGCCTTTCTCTTCTGATAATTCACCTGCTGGTGATGCTGCAGGCATCAATGATAAGCTTGGGAGGAGAGTAGGGATTTAAGGATAAAGCCACAAATTCCCCTATGATATTATTTTGTTTCAATTTCTGCTGTTTAAATTCAAATTGAAAGGTGATGTGACAATGACCTTGGTGTCATTACCCTGTCCTTAGTAGTTATGATGTGCTGGGGAGAGGAAAATAACATCAAAGGATGCTGGTGTTCACAGGTCTTGATTAAATTGGCATTATATTTGTTTGGTCAAACCAAGGTCCATGTTTAGGAATTTTTATATTAGTGGTTATCTTCAAATCTGTGCTCAGCCATATGCAAGCAAACCAAAATTATTCAAAATAAAATAAATAGCAGATAGAAATAACCATCTGCTGATTTAAACTTTCAAACAATTGAAAACCTATTGATTAAGGACCTAGTAATGTTTATCATAAAGTTGCTGTGCCATCTATCCGTTCTCAACAAATTCACCTGCCTACAGAAATGCACTAGGTATCAATGCTGCACCCATTGTTAATCTTATGTAAAGCTTTTGTTTTAAAAACCTTAGATGTCCATTCAGATAGTGTTTCATGCAGAAATGTCTAGCAATGATTTGTCAATGACCGGGATGTCATTGCCCTTATGTTACTATCCCTAGGCAACTCTGTGCTATATCAAGAATGTATTCTCACTGATAAAACATGCAACACTTCAACCAGTGTCAGCTTAGCTTATGTTTTTTTCTTAAATCAATCCACAAACTTTTGAGGGGAGAAAAAATGATGTCATCCATACTAGTCCTTACATGTCCATCTCTCATTTTTCTAATTTTAGTGTTTTTTATCAAACATTTTGCCAATCATTGCTTACAGGTATGTATTGTTAATGATGGATAATAAAGCATGTAGTTAACAATCATTTAATTCCATTTTGTGAAACCAAACTGCTCATATTGTAGCCATTATGTTTTAAGTGCATGAATCAACATTGCTAGAGGGATGCATATGTTACAGTAATGTAGTATGTGTTACAGTGCAAGATTCAGCACATGATAAAAAATAACATTCAAGTAATGTAAATTATGCACATCTGGTCCAGCTTTTGATTGGAAAAGTATGAAGTAATTAGGATTTTAATTTCAAGGATTTCCTGGAATTTTTTCAGATCTAGCCGTAATTTGAGTAATTTTTCTTAGAAAAAAATTAAAAATAAAGTGTGTGAAGTTTTAACAGGTTGTATATGATTTCAAAAGAAATGTGTAGACCAAAATCTTTTCAAATGCAGCCTCATGCAATTATATTCAAGAGGCTTTGTCATTGGGATGCGTGCACATGGCTTCCTCATCCGTGTTCTCCAAGTCTACTTGTACTGTTGCCAAGTAGACCTTGGGACAGGGATTGGTTCTGACGAGAGATAGAGAAATTTGAGTCTCTAGCTCTCTATATCAAGATTGAAAAAATGACAAAAAACTTCTATTTTTTGATGAGACCTGAAGGCTGTAGTATTACCTTTTTTGTATGCCTCACAACTTACCGTATCTTTTAACACATTTATTATGTTTATGCATTTTATAGGCATAATAGTTTTTTATTTTAAGAAATATATGAATTTTTCACATTTTTTTGGATTTTTTTTGTCTTTGAATTTGAAGAATTTTAAAAAACACCAATGAATTTGAAGTTACAAGGATTACAAATATTTGAAGAAAAAAAAGGTATTAGTAAATTTTCAAATGTGCAACTGCAGGTGTTTAACATTACAAATTAAATTATCTAAACAATTATTTAAGGATTTTTAGTACTGTGGTTTAACTAGTTATCATAAGTTGAACCTGTGAAATGGTGCATAATATTGCTGATGTTACTTTAAAACTATTGCAAATGTTTCCTTATTTTCCTACTAGACGAGCCTAGACTGTTTAATTATTGCAAGTTTTAATATTTCATCAGCCTGGATAACTCGATGAAGATTCCTCTTGACATATAAGCAAAGACTAGAAGTCTCAGTGCTCAATTATTTATGATGTGACATACTTATGTTCAAGAGTAGAAGCAGTTTTGTTATGATGAAATGCATGTTTCATTTTAATTTGCTTTAGAGATAATGTTTTTACTGATAGATACTCTAATCAATGGAAATGTATATTTTGGTCATTGTATGGCTATTTGTTACATAAGTATGATACTTGTATACCAATAAAACAATTAGTAAACTAATACCAATATTAGAAATTAATAAAACTTAGATGTTAGCAATTGTCTGCGGTTAGTTACCACCAAGGTAAATTTTAACCGACGGCACCGACGGCAAATGCTGTCGTTGCCCCACACTGTTGCCGCGATGCCCAGAAAAACACAAAAGCACCGACGGCACACATGCCGTGCCCTTTTATATTATTGCCGTAGTCCCTTTTCATGCAAAAAAAAAAAAAAAAAAGAATAAAGGAATGATGTTGTTTGATAGGAAACATTCCCAAATTTAATCCCAAATGTTTAATTAATCGTCTTACATGTTTACAATACTTAAATGCACCATTTGTTTCCACGAAATTGCAAACAAATCTGTCCTATAGATTTATAGTTAAAGTCGCCGCGGTTATTTTTGTTTTTCCGTTCCGAGAACCGGTGCCGTCAATGTAAAGGCGGGATATCCAGTGGACTATTTGGATGTTCAATGGCGCCGCCGCCCTGTACGTAGATTCCACGTTGCAGGAAAGTAAAATATTCGCCAGACAAACAAAGTTGTGTTGATTATATGACTTCATATATTTAATAAAAGGGGTTTGAAGATAATATTTTGACCGCCTGTCATTTTTATAAGTCATAAAGTGTGTACAAATTTGCCAGGAAACGTAGTTTATTACAGGTGCAAAATTCAACAGTCATACAATCATGACCAATGACGGTTAAATGAACGTTTTTTTTATTTTATAAAGTGGTCTTTCTTCATTTCTTTTAAATTTCCCTTATTTTACTAGTACTTGCCTTGATGCCCTTTTACAATGACAAGGTGCCTTGATGCCCTTTCTGATTAGCTGAAGTTGCCGAGATGCCCTTGCAAAATGCTTAAAATAGAAGGCATTTTTCATTTGCCCTTTGAAAATTGCCTTGCCCCTCAACTACCTTAAAATGTACCCTGGTCACCACCCTTTCTGACCAGGACCAACCCAGTTTTCATCAATAGATTAGTGTCAATGTCTGACATTATTCTTAATATTGGTCAATTAAAGTTAGAGATACGAAGATTGATTAGAGCTGAAAGGTTTGCCTTGATCATCTCTGACTAGATAACCCATCCCTCTCAATCATCGCATTAGATCGATGCAATCAATATGCCGCCAAGATTTTCCATCCGCCATATCAGATGAACCAAAACCAGTCAGTATCTCCAGAATAAAAGATCATTTGAGACAACAGAAGAGAGATTATTGACTGGTAAAACTTATCAGGCAAATTAGAAAGACATTTAATAGGGTATGTGGCTTCATTGGGTCTATGATAACTGGGTGTGTTTTGTTGTTGCGGAAGATAGAGTTATTGATTTGATGATGATTAACTGTCGTAGATGGTTAATACTCTGCTGTCTCCTCTCCAGACAGATAAACCTAGGATTTAGCAGCGTTTATTGTTACATATTTAATATCTGCTTCAGATGAGGATCAGTTTCTTGTTTGTTAATATTGTTAATAAAGTTAAGCACTTGTTTACCAAACTTATTTTTGTTGAAAGCAACAGTAGGGTAAAAGGAGGTGAGAACAAGTGTGTGTATTTTGTTGTTTAGCTTTATCCAATAACACTTACATATCTGGTTCTTTTGAAGTATGTTATCAGGCAAGAGAATATTTTTCAGATAAAAATCTGAATTCAGTAGTTTTTAAGTGTAATTTCCTCAACTTTGTGTTTAAATTTACCCCATTGCTTTTACTGTTTACCACTTTTTTACTCACATCTTTAGATTTTTATTAGAAAGTGCATTCCCTTGCCTGTGTTAAAACTAGATAAAAGCTTTTCTTTAATTTGCGTATGTTTTTAGTTGTTTCTAAAATAAGTTTGAATGTTACATTAAAAGGGCAAGCTAAAGGAGTTGCTTATTTGCACAAGTTGGAGTAGTGCCATCTCTCTTTCAAAGTAATTTCTACTACTACTTCCATCATTAAGTAATACTGGCAAAATATATGAACTAAGCATGTTATTTTTTATCAGATTATATCGTATACATGAACACAACTTCAACATGTAGTGCTTTATCTGATTTTTTGTTTCTAGTCATGAAAAGAGCAGCTATTAAGTACAGTAATAAAGCAGTTATTCAAATTAAAAGTCTGATATTCAAAGTAATTAGTGTTTCCTGAAAGAAAAATTAAGTGAAGTGTTGTATGGTGTTCTTCCTTCATATTTATCTAGTAGAAATAGGAAACAGTTGTGATAAACTTAAGTAATCGCAATCAAGTACTCAGCAAGTAACAACTTGTGCAACAGTTAATCAAGATTAAACTGCAAAATCAATAGAGCTAATTAAAAATTGTCTTCAAGAAAAATCTTTGGAATCTTTTATTGAAATAATTTCTGCTATTCCTGTTAGCACTTGTTCATCAAGCTCACAAGATTTGAATAGAACTGTACTCCCTAAACTTAAAAAAACCGTGATTATGGTTGCCATAGTAACAATGAAAGTATCTTCATCTCTGGTTAGGACCTCGGAGGAGAACATCAGATATTGTTTCATATGAACTTGATGTAAATGAGATATAACTTGGGGAGTTATTCTACTCAGCTTTAGGTGGGGTGTGCGTATGCACCAGAACATTTTTAAATCAAAATTATCTTTTTTTAAGGTGTAGGTAATATGGTTTTAGAGTATATACAAAAATTACATTAGGAATGTATGACATTGTTCTGATAAACAAAATATACAAAGTAACTTATTCCAATCTCAATGAGACATGTTTAATATAGCACATTTGTACTCCAGAGATAAAGATTCACCTGTCCATAAAATCTAGAATTAGTAATTGGAGTGTAAGCAGAGATAAAAATGACATGAGATGATTTACTCGTCTCAAGGAGGAAAAGTACAATGCCTGTTAGTAGGCTTGAATTACTTGCATCTAACAAATCTGGGTGAAGTTTCCTCTCAGAAGGGATAGATATGAAAGTTTGCTCAAAGATATGCAATGGAGAAGCAGGAAAGATGGGTTAGAACCTGTCAACTAGTCAACAGTTTCAAGAGAGAGAATTTCCCCAAAATGAAGTGGATATAAAGTGTTAGAATGAGTTGAAACCTGCTATTGCAATGTGCCATCTTCATCATGAAAGTTTTGTTAGTTTATAGTGAAAACATGTTGCTACACACCCAAATCTTTGTGAACTCACGAGCTAGGGGCAAAGGGACATTCAATCATTTGTTGCTTACAGACATATTAATGTTAGCTAAGGTATATTTTGAGTAATTGATTTCATGTGGAAGAGTGTCAAATGTCATATTACAGTGTTATTATAGATTCTGGATACGAATTACAGCAAATATGGAGTTGAATAAATTATATTTGAAAGGTTTTTGACATTGTGCAATTGTATATTTTGTCAATATTCTTTTTTTTTCCTGAACCATATGTGATGATGAAATGTGCTGGTTTTTATTAGAGAGGACTATATTAAAACAATGGACAGGAACCAAGAAAACAGATTGTGATTCCACAAGGGCAGTTTGCTCATTAATAACATGACAACAAAACATATGATGTGTCACATGTTTTGTCAAAAGCATATGACTTGTCTTTTTTCCCAGGAATAAATCAAACTTTAAATATATGGAAAAAATATTTTGGTTTTTAATTGTTTTTTTCTTGGAAGGATCACAAATGATGGCTAATTGCAAGTTTAGGCATCATAACATGCTGGTTTAACACCCTGTAGGCTATACCACTGTTGCACGCATATGCGCGCATGATGAACATTAGAAGAGGTAAAATTACACCAAAGTCAGAGTCACATTTTCAGCTGGAAGCATTTAAGATGGTTAGGCATACACCTATTTGATGTGTTGTTTTTGTCTGATGTAATCACATATCATGTTTATGGTCTTGTTTACAAAGAAGATGATTTATGTTCATATGATAAACATTAATAAATGTTACCTTAATGTGAAGATGATCATGTTATGATGTTATTCCTTGTCCTAAAACATGATACACTGTTTATCTTTCAAGAAGATTTATATGTTTACTTTTAGTTGCATCAACTTTCTTCGTATTAAAAGAATGAATAATACAAATCATCATAGAGGAACTTGACTTCAAAGATATTGCACTCAATTGCCCTCTGGTGTAAAAATTAATACATGATTACTGATTTCTTTTATACCAGGTACAAAATAGATTGAGGACCAAAATTCACATTAGAAGTATTTACTCACTATTGAGTATAGACTTTATACAATTTTACCAAGTTTATGACTTATAATAATTGTGCAATCAAAAGAATACTAGTAATATAAGCTAACATCAAAGTTAACAACTTTTAATAAATCAAAAAGGTTAGTGATCACATGTACCAATTCGGCGACGTTAAGAGGTCTTATAATTTAATGATGTGATAGGCACAACAGTCCAAGAAAATACTTCATTTGAATACAATCACTGATACCAAAGTGTGATTTTTGAATCGCAAAGTATTTAGTATGATACAGTAAATATAGTACCAATTAATTGGAATTGATTCTTTTGTACCAATAATTCTTTTTATTATATGATATTTAACCTTTATCGAAAGTCAACTCTAAATCTTTATCTATTAATTACTGTCAATTATGGTTTTCACCTGTAACTGGTGATTTGTCAAGTAATTGCTAAGCAGTGCTAATATTGACAAGTTTAAGCTTTGCTGTGTAATGTTGCAAGCCAATTAAATGATGTAGGAATAAATGGCTAGTCTAGGATAGCCTTGAACCAACCCATCTCTGTCAATTTATTCTCCCTTGATGGTCTTTTATGTAAACTAACATCGCCTTACTGAAGACATGAGATGACATGATGTTTTATACATGAATCTTCACCATCGCCTTATTTTCTCCTTTTGATGTTTAGTTTGATTGACAAGTGATGTGTTAGCACATTATATGCTTCAGGTCTCCTTCCTGGGTATAAAAATAAGATTGTAATTCATCAAATACACTTGTTGTTGACCATGATTGCATCTTATATTTTGAAAGATTGTAAATGTTCACTTTGAATAAAAGGATAGTTTGATATTGCAGAAGTGGAAAAATCCCTTGCCTTTCTCTTCTGATAATTCACCTGCTGGTGATGCTGCAGGCATCAGTGATAAGCTTGGGAGGAGAGTAGGGATTTAAGGATAAAGCCACTAATTCCCCTATGATATTATTTTGTTTAAATTTCTGCTGTTTAAATTCAAATTGAAAGGTGTCATTACCCTGTCCTTAGTAGTTATGATGTGCTGGGGAGAGGAAAATAACATCAAAGGATGCTGGTTTCACATGACTTAATTAAATTGGCATTATATTTGTTTGGTCAAACCAAGGTCCATGTTTAGGAATTTTTATATTAGTGGTTATCTTCAAATCTGTGCTCAGCCATATGCAAGCAAACCAAAATTATTCAAAATAAAATAAATAGCAGATAGAAATAACCATCTGCTAATTTAAACTGTCAAACAATTGAAAACCTATTGATTAAGGACCTATTAATGTTTTACTTAAAGTTACTGTGCCATTGATCCTTTCTCAACAAATTCACCTGCCTACAGAATTGCACTAGGTATCAATTCCTGCACTATTGTTAATCTTATGTAAAGCTTTTGTTTTAAAAGCCTTAGATGTCCAATCAGATAGGGTTTCATGCAGAAATGTCTAGCAATGATTTGTCAATGACCGGGATGTCATTACCCTTATGTTACTATCCCTAGGCAACTATGTGCATATAGAGAATGTGTATCTTACTGATAAAACATGCAACATTTCAACCAGTGTCAGCTTAGCTAATGTTTCTTTTCTTAAATCCATCCACAAACTTTTGAGGGGAGAAAAAATGAAGTCATCCATACTAGTCCTTACATGTCCCTCTCTCATTTTTCTAATTTTAGTTTTCATCAATAGATTAGTGTCAATGTCTTACGTAATGTTTAATATTAGTCAATTAAAGTTAGGGATACAAAGATTGATTGGAGCTGAAAGGTTTGCCTTGATCATCACTGACAAGATAACCCAGCCCTCTCCATCATCGCATTAGATCGATGCAATCCGTATGCCGCCAAGACTTTCCATCCGCCATATCAGATGAACCAAAACCAGTTGGCATCTCAAAAATACAAGATCATTTTAGACAACAGAAGAGAGATTATTGCCTGGTAAAACTTACCGGGCAAATTAGAAAGACATTTTATAGGTTATGTGGCTGCATTGGGTCTATAATAACTGGGTGTGTTTTGTCCTTGTGGAAGATAGAGTTATTGATTTGATGATAATTAGCTGTGGTAGATGGTTAATACCCTGTTGTCTACTCTCCAGACAGATAAACCTAGGATTTAGCAGCATATATTGTTACATATTTAATATCTGCTTCAGATGAGGACCAGTTTCTTGTTTTTAATTTTGAGTAAAGTTAATCACTTAATCTGGCTTTTTTACAAAAACAATTTTTATGTGTACATCATTATTGGGGTAAAGGGGTGAGAGAATAAGAGCATGTCTTTGGTTGTTTAGCTCTATCTGATAGGACATATTAGAACTAATTAAAATTGTCATCAAGAAAAATATTTCGAATCTTTTATTGAAATAATTTCTGCTATTCCTGTTAGCACTTGTTCATCTTGCTCACAAGATTTGAATAGAACTGTACTCCCTAAACTTTAAAAAACCATGATTATGGTTGTCATAGTAACAATGAAAGTATTTTCATCTCTATCTCTTGTTAGGACCTCGGAGGAGAACATCAGATATTGTTTCATGTGAACTTGATGTAAATGAGATGAAGCTTGGGGAGTTATTCTACTCTGCTTTAGGTGGGGTGTGCGTGTGCACCAGAGCATTTTTAAATCAAATTCTCTTTTTTGGCAAAAAGTTTGAATATATAACCAATGTCTAGTTCATTGGTTTGATGTGTGGAACAAAGTCTAGTTTATTGGTTTAAGTAATATGGTTTTAGAGAATATACAAAAATTACATTAGGAATGTATGACGGTATTCTGATAAACAAAATATACAAAGTAACTTATTCTACCAATCTCAATGAGACATGTTTAATATTGCACATTCCTACTCGAGAGATAAAAGATTCACCTGTTCATAAAATCTAGAATTAGTAATTGGAGTGTAAGCAGAGATAAAAATGACGAGATGATTTACTCGTCTCAAGGAGGAAAAGTACAATGCCTGTTAGTAGGCTTGAATTACTTGCATCTAACAAATCTGGGTGAGGTTTCCTCTCAGAAGGGATAGATATGAAAGTTTGCTCAAAGATATGCAATGGAGAAGCAGGAAAGATGGGTTAGAACCTGTCAACTAGTCAACAG
>JXSR01S011135.1:15023-27829 GCA_000969725.1 Ophiothrix spiculata
GATTAACAAAAAATACAACCTCATGTGTAAATTTGATCCTTATTAAAGCCATTTAGAACAATAACACCAAAGTAAACAATCAAGAATGGGTTGAAAAAAATAAATAAAAATTATAACTTTTCATTATGAAAATCAAGAAATTTGACCAAAAATTAGGTTTTTTAAAGAAATTTCATAGACATCTTTGTTCAGTCTTTTCAAAACTAGGTTCAATTTAAAGAGCTTCAAAATAGCTTTCTTTTGATACCAAATGTTTGGTGGTAGCATTTTTCATTGAATAGTTACATCCTTTTTTCAATATTTTTCTCATGTCCACTTTTTCGTGAAAATGCCCAATTGTATATTTTGTCAATATTGGTATTTTTTTCATGAACCATATGTGATGATGAGATGTGCTGGTTTTTATAGAGAGGACTACATTAAAACAATGGATCCAGGATGGGAACCAAGAAAACAGATTGTGATTCCTCAAGGGCAGTTTGTTCATTAATTACATGACAACAAAACATATGATGTGTCACATGTTTTGTCAAAAGCATGTGACGTGTCTTTTTTTCCAGGAATAAATCAAACTTTCAATATATGAATGTTTTTTCTTGGAAGGATCATAACAAATGATGGCTAATTGCAAGTTTAGGTGTCATAACATGCTGGTTAAACACCCTGTAGGCTATACCACTGTTGCACGCATGATGAACATTTCAAGAGGTAAAATTACACCAAAGTCACAGTCACATTTTCAGCTGGAAGCATTTAAGATGATTCGGCATACACCTATTTGATGTGTTGTTTTTGTCTGATGTAATCAGGTATCATGTGTATGGCCTTGTTTACAAAGAAGATGATTTATGTTCATATGATAAACATTAATAATTGTTAGCTAAATGTGAAGATGATCATGTTATGATGTTATTCATTGTCCTAAAACGTGATGCACTGTCTAACTGTCAAGAAGATTTATATGTTTACTTAAAGTTGAATCAACTTTCTTCATATTGATTAAGAATGAATAATACAAATATAAATGCATCATAGAGGAGCTTGACTTCAAAGATATTGTTATTGCATTCAAACATTGCCCTTTGGTATAATAAATATGCATGCAAACTGATTGATTTAATACCAGGTACAAAATAGATTGAGGACCAATATTCACATAAATACTTCACAATTAAGTATAAACTTTATATGATTTTACCAAGTTTATGATTTATAATTGTGCAGTCAGAAGTATACTATTTTTCAATTAATTAGTAATATAAGCTAACATGAAAGTTAACAACTTTTAATAAATCAAAAAGGTTAGTGATCACATGTACCAATTCGGCGATGTTAAGAGGTCTTATAATGATGTGGTAGACACAACAGTCCAAGAAAATACTTCATTTGAATACAATCACTGATACCAAAGTGCGATATTTGAATTACAAAGTATTATTTAGTATGATACAGTAAATATAGTGCCAATTAATTGGAATTGATTCTTTGTTACCAATAATTCTTTTTATTATATGATATTAAACCTTTATATAAGGTCAACTCCAAATCTTTATCTATTAATTACTGTCAATTCTGGATTTCACCTGTAGCTGGTGATATGTCAATTTATTGCTAAGCAGTGCTTATATTGACAAGTTTAAGCTTTGCTATGTAATGTTGCAAGCCAATTAAATGATGTAGGAATAAATGGCTAGGCTATGATAGCCTTGAACCAACCCATCTCTGTCAATTTATTCTCCCCTGATGGACTTGGATGTAAATTAACATCGCCTTACTCAAGACTTGAGATGACATGATGTTTTATACATGAATCTTTTCCATCCCTTCATTTCCCCTTTGTTGTAATGTTTAGTATGATTGGCATGTGATGTGACACATTTGTGCTTCAGGTATCCTTCTTGGATGTTAAAAAAAAATGTAATACATTAAATAAACTTACTGCTGACCGTAATTACATTTGATATTTTGAAATTTTGTAAAAATGTTCTCTTTGAATAAAATAATAGTTTGATATGTGAGAAGTGAAAAGGATATGGTCAGAGAGATGCATGAATGATTTTGTGTAACGTTGATGCTGATATTCATCTCCTACCTTGCTCTCCCTGGCAACGCACCTGCTGGTGATGCTGCAGGCATCAATGATAAGCTTGGGAGGAGAGTAGGGATTTATGGATAAAGCTCGAAATTCCCCTATGATATTATTTTGTTTCAATTTCTGGTGTTAACATGCAAATTGAAAGGTGATGTGACAATGACCTTGGTGTCATTACACTGTCCTTAGTAGTTATGATGTGTTGGGGAGAGGAAAATAGCATCAAAGGTTGCTGGCGTTCACAGGACTTTATTAAATTGCCTTTATATTTGTTTGGTCAAGCCAAGGTGCATGTTTAGGAATTTTTATATTATTGGTTATCTTCAAATATGTGCTCAGCAAAATGCAAACAAATCAAAATTATTCAAAATAAAATAAATAGCAGATAGAAATAACCATCTGTTGATTTAAACTTTCAAACAATTGAAAAACCTATTGATTAAGGACCTAGTAATGTTTTACATAAAGTTGCTTTGCCATCGATCCGTTCTCAACAAATTCAACTGCCTACAGAAATGCATTAGGTATCAACGCTGCGCCATGGTAATCTGATGTTTGAGCTTTTGTTTTAAAAGCCCAAAGATGCCCAATAAGATGGTGTTTCATGCAGAAATGTCTAGCAATGATTTGTCAATGACCGGGATGTCATTACCCTTATGTTACTATCCCTAGGCAACTATGTGCTATAAAGAGAATGTATATCTCACTGATAAAACATGCAACACTTCAACCAGTGTCAGCTTAGCTTATGTTTCTTTTCTTAAATCCATCCACAAACTTTTGAGGGGAGACAAAATGAAGTCATCCATACTAGTCCTTACATGTCCATCTCTCGTTTTTCTAATTTTAGTGTTTTTCATCAAACATTTATTCCAAACATTGCTTCAGGTATGCATTGTTAATGGTGGATAATAAAGCACGTAGTTAACAATCATTTAATGCCATTTATTGAAACCAAACTGCTCATATTGTAGCCATTATGTTTTAAGTACATGAATCAACAATGCTAGAGGGATACAATTGAGCATTAATGCAGGATGTGTTACAATTCAAGATCTGTACATCAAGAAAATAACATTTGAGTAATGTAAATTAAGCACATCTGATCCAGCTTTTGATTGGAAAAGTATACAGTAATTAAGATTTTAATTTCATGGCTTACCTGGAATTTTTTCAGATCTAGCCATAATTTGAGTAATGTTTCTTAGAAAAATAGAATAAAATTAGGTGTGTTAAGTGTGTTATGTACAATGCCAGATTCAGCACATTATGATAAAAAATAACATTCAAGTAACGTAAATTAAGCACATCTGGTCCAGCTTTTGATTGGAATGAAGTAATTAAGATTTTAATTCAAGGCTTACCTGGAACTTTTTCAGATCTAGCAATAATTTGTGTAGAAAAAAATTAAAAATAAAGTGTGAAAAATTTTAACAGGTTGTATTTGATTTCTAAAGAAATGTGTAGACCAAAATCGTTTCAAATGCAGCATCATGCAGTTATATTTAAGAGGCCTTGTGATTGGGATGCGTACACATGGCTTCCTCATCTGTGTTCTCCAAGTCTACTTGTACTGTTGCCAAGTAGACCCTCGGACGGGGATTTGTTCTGACGAGATAGAGAGAAATTGGAGTCTCTAGCTCTCTACATCAAGCTTGAAAAAATGACTTTGTGAATGACAAAACTTCTATTTTTTGATGAGACCTGAAGGCTGAAGTATTACCTTTTTTGTATTCTTCAAAACTTACCATATCTGTAAAAAATTTATTAGCATTATAGGTTTTTATTATTAGAAATATATGAATGTTAAATTTTTTTGGCATTTTTTTGTCTTTTAATTTGAAGAATTTTAAAATACTAATGAATTTTGAAGTTACAAGAAATATAAATATTTAAAAAAAAAAAGGTATTCGTAAATTTTCAAATGTGAAACTGCAGTTGTTTAACATTACAAATTAAACTACCTGAATAATTATTTACGGATGTTTAGTACTGTAGTTTAACTAGTTATCAGAAGTTGAACCTAAATGTTGCATAATATTGTTGATGTTACTTCAAAACTATTGCAAATGTTTCCTTATTTTCTTACTAGATGAGCCTGGACTGTTTAATTATTACAAGTTTTCCTATTCCATCATCCTTGGTAGCATGATGAAGATTCCTCTTGACATATGGGCAAAGACTAGAAGTCTCAGTGCTCAATTATTTATGATGTAACATACATATGTTTAAGAGTAGAAGCAGTTTTGTTTCGATGAAATACATGTTTTATTTTAATTGCTTTTGAAATAATGTTTTTATTGATAGATACTCAAATCAATGGAAATGTATATTTTGTTCATGGTACAGCTATTTGTTACATAATTATGATACTTGGATACAAATAAAACAATTAGTGCACAACTACTGATTTGAGAAATTAATAAATAGTTGTTGATAACTTTCTGCAGTTAGTCGCCATACTTTCTGACCAGAAATCGATTTCTTACATAATGTTTAATATTGGTCAATTAAAGTTAGAAATGCAAAGATTGATTAGAGCTGAAAGATTTGCCTTGATCATCACTGACTAGATAACTCGCCCTCTCCATCATCGCATTAGATCGATGCAATCATATGCCGCCAAGACTTCCCATCCACCATATCGGATGAACCAAAACCAGTCGGCATCTCAAGAATACAAGATCATTTGAGACAACAGAAGAGAGATTATTGACTGGTAAAACTTATCAGGCAAATTAGAAAGACAATTTAATAGGTTATGTGGCTGCATTGGGTCTATAATAACTGGGTGTGTTTTGTTGTTGCGGAAGATAGAGTTATTGATTTGATGATAATTAGCTGTCGTAGATGGTTAATACCCTGCTGTCTCCTCTCCAGACAGATAAACCTAGGACTTAGCAGCGTATATTGTTACATATTTAATATCTGCTTCAGATGAGGATCAGTTTCTTGTTTGTTAATATTGTTAATATAGTGAAGCACTTGTTTACCAAATTAATGTTGTTGAAAAGGAGGAGTACAAGCGTGTGTATTTTGTTGTTTAGCTTTATCCAATAACACTTACATATCTGGTTCTTTTGAAGTATGTTATCAGGCAATAGAATTTTCAGATAAAAATCTGATTTCAGTAGTTTTTAAGTGTAATTTCCTCAACTTTGTATTTAAATTTACCCCATTGCTGATACTGTTTGCCACTTTTTTACTCACATCTTTAGATTTTATTAGAAAGTGCATTCCTTTGCCTGTGTTAAAAACTAGCTTGCGTAAGTTTTTAGTTGTTTCTAAAATAAGTTTGAATGTTACATTAAAAGGACAAGCTAAAGGAGTTGCTTATTTGTACAAGTTGGAGTAGTGTCATCTCTATCTATTTCAAAGTAATTTCTATTACTACAAATTGCTGTTAGTAAATCACAACACCTCAAGTGCAAAATATTTGAACTAAGCATGTTCTTTTTTATCAGATATTGTATGAACACAACTTCAACATGTAGTTCTTTATCTTATTTGTTGGTTTCTAATCATGAAAAGAGCAGCTATTAAGTACAGTAATTAAGCAGTTTTTCAAATTGTAAGTCGAAACTTGACAAGTGTTTTCTTTCTTTAAATAAACACAATGAAAGTCTGATATTCAAAGTAATTAGTGTTCCCTGGAAGAAAAATTAGGTGAAGTGTTGTATGGTGTTATTCCTACATATTTATCTAGTAGAAATAGGAAACAGTTGTGATAATTTAGGTAATCGCAATCAAGTACACAGCAAGTAACAACTTGTGCAACAGTTAATCAAGATTAAACTGCAAAATCAATAGAACCAATTAAAAATTGTCTTTGAGAAAAATGTTTGGAATCTTTCTGAAACAATTTATGCTATTCCTGTCAGCACTTGTTCATCTAGCTCACAAGATTTGAATAGAACTGTACTCCCTAAACTTTAAAAAACTGTGATTATGGTTGTCATAGTAACAATGAAAGTATCTTGATCTCTGGTTAGGACCTTGAAGGAGAACATCAGATATTGTTTCAGAAGAACTTGATGTAAATGAGATAAAGCTTGGGTAGTTATTCTACTCTGCCTGAGGTAGGGTTTGCACGAATGCATTTAATCAAATTCTCTTTTTTCAAAACTTTGAATTTGTAACTAAAGTCTAGTACATTTGTTTAACGTGTAGAACCAAAGTCCAGTTCATTGGTTGAACATGTATGTACTACGATTTAGATAATACACAAAAATTACTTTGGGAAAGTATGACAGTATTCTGATAAACAAAATATAAAAATAAAATATTCTACCAATCTCAATGAGACTCAATGAGACATGTTTAATATTGCACATTGCTACTCCGAGATAAAAGATTCACCTGTTCATAAAATCTAGAATTAGTAATTGGAGTGTAAGCAGAGATAAAAATGACATGAGATAATTTACTCGTCTCAAGGAGGAAAAGTACAATGCCTGTTAGTAGGCTTGAATTACTTGCATCTAACAAATCTGGGTGAGGTTTCCTCTCAGAAGGGATAGATATGAAAGTTTGCTCAAGGATATGCAATGGAGAAGCAGGAAAGATGGGTAAGAACCTGTCTAAATAGCCAACAGTTTCAAGAGAGATAATTTCTCCAAAATGAAGTGGATATAAAGTGTTAGAATGAGTTGAAACCTGCTATTGCAATGTGCCATCTTCATCATTAAAGTTTTGTTAGTTTATAGTGAAAACATGTTGCTACACACCCAAATCTTTGTGAACTTATGAGCTGGGGGCAAAAGGACATTCAATCATTTGTTGCTTACAGACATATTAATGTTAGCTAAGCTATATTTTGAGTAATTGATTTCATGTGGAAGAGTGTCAAATGTCATATTACAGTGTTATTATAGATTCTGGATACGAATTACAGCAAATATGGAGTTGAATAAATTATATTTCAAAGGTTTTTAGCATTGTGCAATTATATATTTTGTCAATATTGGTATTTTGTTTTCATTAACCATATGTGATGATGAGATACTCCTGTTATTAGAGAGAACTACATTAAAACAATAGACAGGAACTAAGAAAACAGATTTTGATTCCTCAAGGGCAGTTTGCTCATAATTACATGACAACAAAACATATGATGTGTCACATGTTTTGTCCAAAGCATGTGACGTGTCTTTTTTCCCAGGAATAAATCAAACTTTCAATATATGAAAAAAAATATTTTGGTTTTTAATTGTTTTTTCTTGGAAGGATCATAACAAATGATGGCTAATTGCAAGTTAAGGTGTCATAACATGCTGGTTAAACACCCTGTAGGCTATATCACTGTTGCATGCATGATGAACATTTCAAGAGGTAAAATTACATCAAAGTCAGAGTCACATTTTCAGCTGGAAGCATTCAAGATGATTTCGGCATACACCTATTTGATGTGTTGTTTTTCTCTGATGTAATCAGGTATCATGTTTATGGCCTTGTTTACAATGAAGATGATTTATGTTCATATGATAAACATTAATAAATGTTAGGTAAATGTGAAGACGGTCATGTTATGATGTTATTCCTTGACCTAAAATGTGATGCACTGTTTACCTGTCAAGAAGATTTATATGTTTACTTTGAGTTGCATCAACTTTCTTGTATTGATAAAGAATGAATAATACAAATATAAATACATCATAGAGGAACTTGACTTTAAAGATAGTGCACTCAAACTTAAGATGTTGCCCTCTGGTATAGAAATGCATGCAAACTGATTGATTTTAAGCAATACTATAAGGTTTTGATCAAAAATGGTTTATAGTAAGAACAGCATAAAATGAAGGAAAGTGACTTTCTAAAAGCGTTTTCAAGTGTATTTAGTCACAAAATTGTTTTACCACTGAAAACAATGATAAATAGGACATGACTTCTTTCCTATACTAATAATACATTGTGGAATTAAATTCGGGATCCCAAATTTAATTCAATAAATGACCATATCAGAAAAAGTAAGCATATTTAAGTCAAATCATTTGGAGGGTATTAATATCTACCCAAAACAATTCCAATAAGCTAAAAATTAAAAGTCATGGGTGACGGGGGCGCTTCATTTTTAACACTTTATAGTATTGCTTTAATACCAGGTACAAAATAGACTGAGGACCAATATTCACATTAGAAGTATTTACTTACAATTGAGTATAAACTTTATATGACTTTACCAAGTTTATGACTTATAATAATTGTGTAGTCAGATGAATACTAGTAATATTAGCTAACATCAAAGTAAACAAATGATGAAACCTCTAGATGGTTAATTTCTGAGATAAAAATAAATTTAAGCAATGAAAGAAGACACAACACAAATAAATTTTTAATTTCAAAATATTGTTTAGATAAAGAATAATAATTTATCAATTAATTAGTAATATTAGCTAACATAAAAGTTAACAACTTTTAATAAATCAAAAAGGTTAGTGATCACATGTACCAATTCGGCGACGTTAAGAGGTCTTATAATTTAATGATGTGGTAGACACAACAGTCCAAGAAAATACTTCATTTGAATACAATCACTGATACCAAAGTGTGATATTTGAATTGCAAAGTATTATTTAGTATGATACAGTAAATATAGTGCCAATTAATTGGAATTGATTCTTTGTTACCAATAATTCTTTTTATTATATGATATTAAACCTTTATCGAAGGTCAACTCCAAATCTTTATCTATTAATTACTGTCAATTCTGGATTTCACCTGTAGCTGGTGATATGTCAATTTATTGCTAAGCAGTGCTTATATTGACAAGTTTAAGCTTTGCTATGTAATGTTGCAAGCCAATTAAATGATGTAGGAATAAATGGCTAGGCTATGATAGCCTTGAACCAACCCATCTCTGTCAATTTATTCTCCCCTGATGGACTTGGATGTAAATTAACATCGCCTTACTCAAGACTTGAGATGACATGATGTTTTATACATGAATCTTTTCCATCCCTTCATTTCCCCTTTGTTGTAATGTTTAGTATGATTGGCATGTGATGTGACACATTTGTGCTTCAGGTATCCTTCTTGGATGTTAAAAAAAAATGTAATACATTAAATAAACTTACTGCTGACCGTAATTACATTTTATATTTTGAAATATTGTACAAATATTCACTTTGAATAAAAGGATAGCTTGATATGTAAGAATTGAAAAGGATATGGTCAGAGAGATGCATGAATGATTTGTGTAACGTTGATGCTGATATTCATCTCCTACCTTGCTCACCCTGGCAATGCACCTGCTGGTGATGCTGCAGGCATCAGTGATAAGCTTGGGAGGAGAGTAGGGATTTAAGGATAAAGCTTGAAATTCCCCTATGATAATATTTTGTTTCCATTTCTGGTGCTAACATGCAAATTGAAAGGTGATGTGACAATGACCTTGGTGTCATTACACTGTCCTTAGTAGTTATGATGTGCTTGGGAGAGAGAAATAGCATCAAAGGTTGCTGGCGTTCACAGGACTTGATTAAATTGGCTTTATTTTTGTTTGGTCAAACTAAGGTGCATGTTTAGGAATTTTTATATTAGTGGTTATCTTCAAATCTGTGCTCAGCCATATGCAAACAAACCAAAATTATTCAAAATGAAATTAATAACAGATAGAAATAACCATCTGCTGATTTAAACTTTCAAACAATTGAAAAACCTATTGATTAAGGACCTAGTAATGTTTTACATAAAGTTGCTGTGCCATTGATCCGTTCTCAACAAATTCAACTGTACAGAAATGCATTAGGTATCAACGCTGCACCATGGTAATCTTATGTAAAGCTTTTTTTTAAAAGCCTTAGATGTCCAATCAGATAGTGTTTCATGCAGAAATGTCTAGCAATGATTTGTCAATGACCGGGATGTCATTACCCTTATGTTACTATCCCTAGGCAACTATGTGCTATATCGAGAATGTTCATCTCACTGATAAAACATGCAACACTTCAACCAGTGTCAGCTTAGCTTATGTTTCTTTTCTTAAATCCATCCACAAACTTTTGAGGGGAGAGAAAATGAAGTCATCCATACTAGTCCTTACATGTCCAACTCTCATTTTTCTGATTTTAGTGTTTTTTATCAAACATTTTGCCAACATTGCCTACAGGTATGCATTGTTAATGATAGATATAAAGCATGTAGTTAACAATCATTTAATGCCGTTTTGTGAAACCAAACTGCTCATATTGTAGGCATTATGTTTTAAGTACATGAATCAACATTGCTTTAGGGATGTATAATTCATCATTAGTGTAGCATGTGTTACAATGCAAGATTCAACACATTATGAGAAAATTACATTCAAGTAATGTAAATTAAGCACATCTGGTCCAGCTTTTGATTGGAAAAGTATGAAGTAATTAAGATTTTAATTTCAAGGCTTACCTGGAATTTTATTCAGATAGCCATAATTTGAGTAATTTTTCTTAGAAAAAAATAAAGTGTGTGAAGTTTTAACAGGTTGTAGTTGATTTCTAAAGAAATGTGTAGACCAAAATCTTTTCTAATGCAGCATCATGCAATTATAGTCAAGAGGCCTTGTCATTGGGATGCGTACACATGGCTTCCTCATCTGTGTTCTCCAAGTCTACTTGTACTGTTGCCAAGTAGACCCTTGGATGGGGATTTGTTCTTACGAGATATAGAGAAATTGGAGTCTCTAGCTCTCTACATCAAGCTTGAAAAAATGACTTTGTGAATGACAAAACTTCCTATTTTTTGATGAGACCTGAAGGCTGAAGTATTACTTTTTTATGCTTTAACTTGCCATATCTTTTAACACATTTTTTATGTCTATGCATTTTATAGGCATAATAGGTTTTTTTATTAGAAATATATGAATTTTTTACATATTTGGGGATTTTTTTTGTCTTTGAATTTGAAGAATTTTAAAAATCACTAATGAATTTTGAAGTTACAAGATATATAAATATTTGAAAAAAAAAAGGATTAGTAAATTTTTAAATGTGAACTGAAGGTGTTTAACATTACAAATTAAACTACCTGAACGATAATTTACGGATTTTTAATACTGTAGTTTAACAAGTTATCATAATTTTAACCTATGAAATGTAGCATAATATTGCTGATTTTACTTCAAAACTATTGCAAATGTTTCCTTATTTTCCTAATAGATGAGCCTAGACTGTTTAATTATTGCAAGTTTTCCTATTTCATCAGTCTGGATAACTCGATGAAGATTCCTCTTGACATATGGGCAAAGACTAGAAGTCTCAGTACTCAATTAAGAGTAGAAGCAGTTTTGTTTCGATGAACTGCATGTTTTATTTTAATTGCTTTTGAAATAATGTTTGTATTGATAGATACTCAAATCAATGGAAATGTATATTTTGTTCATGGTACAGCTATTTGTTACATAATTATGATACTTAGATACAAATAAAACAATTAGTGCACAACTACTGATTTTAGAAATTAATAAAACTTGGATGTTTGTAATTATTATTGTCTGTGGCTAGTCCTCACACTTTCTGACCAGGACCAACCCAGTTTTCATCAATAGATTAGTAGTGTCAATGTCGTAGGTAATGTTTAATATTGGTCAATTAAAGGTACAGATACAAAGATTGATTAGAGCTGAAAGATATGCCTTGATCATCACTGACTAGATAACCCAGCCCTCTCCATCATCGCATTAGATCGATGCAATCCGTATGCCGCCAAGACTTCCCATCCACCATATCAGATGAACCAAAACCAGTCGGCATCTCAAGAATACAAGATCATTTGAGACAACAGAAGGGAGATTATTGACTGGTAAAACTTATCAAGCAAATTAGAAAGACATTTAATAGGGTATGTGGCTGCATCAGGTCTATAATAACTGGGTGTGTTTTGTTGTTGCAGAAGATAGAGTTATTGATTTGATGATGATTAACTGTCGAAGATGGTTAATACCCTGGTGTCTCCTCTCCAGACAGATAAACCTAGGATTTAGCAGCGTATATTGTTACATATTTAATATCTACTTCAGATGAGGACCAGTTTCTTGTTTTCGATATTGTTAATAGAGTTAAGCACTTGTTTACCAAACTAATTTTTTTGAAAGCATCAGTATGGTAAGAGGAGGAGAGAACAAGTGTGTGAACTTGGTTGTTTAGCTCTATCCAATAATATTTTCATATCTGGTTCTTTTGAAGTATGTTATCAGACATTAGAATTTCCGGATAAAAATCTAATTTCAGTAATTTTGAAGTGTAATTCTCTCAACTTTGTGTTTAGATTTACCCCATTGCTGGTACTGTTTGCCACTTTTTTACTCACATCTTAAGATTTTTTATTAGAAAGTGCATTCCCTTGCCTGTGTTAAAACTATATAAAAGCTTTTCTTTAGCTTGCGTAATTTTTTAGTTGTTTCTAAAATAAGTTTGAATGTTACATTAAAAGGGCAAGCTAAAGGAGTTGCTTTAATTTGCATAAGTTGGAGTAGTGTCATCTCTCTTTCAAAGTAATTTCTATTGCTATAAATTGCTGTTAGTAAATCACAACACCTCTTGTTACTTTCCATCATTAAGTAATACTGGGAAATTATATGAACTTAGCATGTTATTTTTATCAGATTATACATGCATGATTATCTTCAGGTTTTTGCCTGAATTTGATTTTTTGGTTTCTAATCATGAAAAGAGCAGCTATTAAGTACAGTAATAAAGCAGTTATTCAAATTGTAAGTCGAAACTTGACAAGTGTTTTC
>JXSR01S011135.1:40509-52480 GCA_000969725.1 Ophiothrix spiculata
TTATGAATAAGAACAAAAACTTTACTCGTCAATCCAGAAAACAGTCTGTTGGTGAACAGAGCAAATCTGCTATAGCGGACCATGCCCTTCATTACAATCATGTTATTGATTGGGACAGTGCCAAAGTGTTACAGATGGAAACCGATAGCGGAGCCCGTTTCATCAGAGAATCCCTCTGGATCCGTAAAAAGGGCACCAAGATCATGAACCGTGACGAGGGGGCACATTTTCTAAGTCACCTTTATGATCCTCTCCTGACGTCATCAAGTCTCGACGTACGTCATACCGGAAGTCGAAGTAGGAAGATGGATCACTCCGAAGAAGTTCGTCGCTAAAGACGGACGAAACTGTCAGGTCAGTGTTAAAACCTTTGGTTCTGTTTAAATGAAATAATTCATCCATTATACTTATTGGTATTATGAAAAAAGTTTTCATCTTTATTTATTGGTTCCTGAGATATGATCAAAATCAAAAGTGATGCATTTTTATTGGGACACCCTGTATGAGAGATGCTCCAACAAAAAAGAGAATAAATTTATGAATGAAGAGTTTCAATAAATGACCTCTAAAATGATGAAGAGGTAATTATTTGTCTTTTTGATGCAAATTAAACATCCATGCATATTCCTTTTAATATCCCTTAGGCTTGGAATCTCAATTGTGCCATTATTTTTCAGGGTTAGTTGATCATATTTAGCTACTTTATTATAATCTAACAATTTTAAACTCAATTTGCAGCTTATCATTATTACTAGATATTCTATGGAGTGCTGTCGATTTTGATTTGTAAATGGTTCAATCAAGAAGATAATACATAATATATCATTTGATATCTAAGAATATGATTTTGAAAAATATTGAACTTTGAAAATGATTGACTTTCTGTGTATTTAGACAGAGCATATAAGGGCAAGGCCTCATATATTAGACACCATGTGACTAAGTATTAGGCCTACTTACTATGCATGGTAACATGTGATTTCATATTCAACTTTTCAGGGGAATTCCCCATCAGTCCAGATGCCTCAAATAACTGTATTTCTCGGTATACAAATAAAAAGAGTTAAAAAGTTAATAAATTATATCATGTCATGTTATGTTGATTTTATTACCCTGATTCCGCCTGATGTGATAAGGGGAAGCATTGGAACTCTACCCTGGTAATTCTCATAAGCACAATTTGCATTTTGCAATATGGTATGATGAAATGTGATAGACATTATAAAAATGATAGGAAAGTACAACATGAAAAGTACATGTAGTGTAAAATTATTCATAATTCATAATTTATTTCTTCCACATATATGCAAAATTACAGTAACAATATATCAAAAATAGTACATAACATTGTAAACTGAAAAAATAACATTGTGGAGGAGGACTGGGAAATAAGCATAAAGCCTGTCGAGTCCCAGACTCCAAGTATCTTTAAATTAATTACACATAAATAATCAAATAAAATGAATGCAAAATTCTAATAACGTCATCTCTTATAAAGATGTTTGGTTTACGGAGAGAGTCAATAAAAGCAATAGGTGAAATGGATGCCATATTTAAACAGCAAGATAAATGTCACCAAACAGGTGTTATCCCTGATACCATGTGACTAACTATGCATGGTAACATGTGATTGCATTCTCAACTTTTCAGGGGAATTCCCATCAGTCCAGATGCCTCAAATAACTGTATTTCTTAGTAAAATGCAAATATAAATAGTTAAAAAGTTAATAAATTATAGTTATGTGGGTTTTATTACCCTCATTCCACTTGATGTGACAAGGCCAAAAAAAAAGTTGTTTGGTTGTCCTCCACTGCCTGCCCCTATTTTTCAGAACTGGAAAAAAAGTTTTTACTGTACAAAACTATACCGCGTCTAATTTCCAGATTTCCAAAAAAGTTTGTTTTTTCCTTTGAGAATTTTTGATCTTTTGAAAATATTTTTAAGTATGTTGTTTTCATTTTGTTTACATTTTAATACTATTTTTAAACGTATCATGTATCATGTCACGATATGTTGATTTTATTACCCTGATTCCTCCTGATGTGATAAGGGGAAGCATTGGAACTCTACCCTGGTAATTCTACCATCATAAGCACAATTTGCATTTTGCAATATGGTATGATGAAATGTGATAGACATTATAAAAATGATAGGAAAGTACAACATGAAAAGTAGTGCAAACTTCTAGTAACTTCATCTCTTATAACAATGTTAGGTATACATGTTTCAAATGGAACATTTCTTGGAAATATAATCTAAAGTACAACCAGAAACATGTATGTATACCAAAATTGTGATGTTTTTGATATAAATAGCATCTCTGAAATTGACCCTTACAAAAGTGCAAAAGAGTTTGTTGCTTCAGCAATTGATGCAGAGAGTCATTCAAGCATCATTTCAGTTTGTGTTTCATATTATTACTCCCCCAGGCCATATATTTGAAGCTGAGTGACCTCTTTCTCTTTCTCAATCATTTCCTCTCATTTGTTGATATAATATATGACGAGTTATTACTAGAAATATAAACATCAACGTTATTGTAGTTGAAATAACACTGTATAATTTGTCAATGTATGTCAGCAGCAATTAATGATAATTCCTCCTTAGCTAAATTGGTGAAAAGCTCTTTTATTGTAATCATGAGGTAATAATATTGGACATTGGTTTTTGTTTTTATGCATGAACCAATAGAATGGGAAATAACTCTTCATAAGATGGCAAATGGCATCTCCATTTTGGTTAATTTGACATGTTTGGCCAGACTGATTATTGAAAAATATAGAGAGGCAAAGGCATTTTTGTTTATTTACGAAGTTGGGGTTGATATTACTTTGAGCACGAGACTATATACTATGCTCCTATTGTCCTGTAATAATTCAAACTAACCTGTTTTCTCAAACCTTTAATCAGTCTCAATGATCAAAGTATACTTTATAATGTAGCTGAGTTTCTTGTAAGTTGTCATAAAATAGCACATTAAAGATGTAGGTTCCTATTTTAGGAAGTGTTTAATTTACTTTTAACTGATTGACCTTGACCTCTGAAATTCATTGTGCAATGTTTCAACCTTAGATTCTGTCTTGTTTTCTCCTGAGAGGCAAAAAAGTATGCAACCCTGGGGATGAGGCTGTTATGTAAATACAAAAGAAATGGAAAATAGGTATACCAATTGATTTATATTTTGTGCTATATCTCCAAAACTAGAAAAATATGTGCTTTCATTTGGCATCAAACAATAAACTGGGGGATGAGATTGTGATCGGAACTTACCTTTAAGGAACTAACGTAAGGGGGAAATACATTAATTAACAGAAGAAGGATGACTATACATACAAGATTGGCTATTGTCATGTTGATCAACCTGAGAATAACATGTCAAATTAGCAAGTTCACAATCAAGAAATATTGTCATCAATAATAGACATTTATTATGTTAAAAAATACCATAAATGCTACATTTACATTCGAGGAAAAGTTCCTTCTAAGTTTCACCCGTGCCCAAATATGGCTGTGTTTGCCATTGATGGGTGGTTGTAATTCTATTAATTTAATGCCCGATCTGATTTGTAGGACAACCCCATCTTCAGTGATATTGCTTCATATTGTAGTTGCAATTGTAATAATTTAATGGCCGATCTGATTTTTAGGACAGCGATATTGCTTTCTGCGATGCTGCCATGCATAAAGCTTGCCTGAGGTAAAGGTCAAGTACAAACTTACACTGCCGTTATTGTTTTCATTATTGCATTTAGTTATATATATAGCCTGTAAGTGAAAAGCAAACTTGTAAATGAACACCATTTTATAATTGACAGATGACTGAATACAAGAACGAATTTTGTAGTATTGTCCAAAATTTGGTTTTGGTTTCAAATTGGACTATTCAACATCAAGAACATATTTGGTTGTTTCAAATTGTGAAGAAAGGCTCTTTTAAAGGGGCATTAGACAAAGTTTCAAAATTTTATTTATGGATGATTTACACTTTTAAAATATTGGGGAAAAAATATTAGAATTTTATTTTGCTTGTTGATCTTGGGTATGATGCTATGTGTGTATTGATGCTATATATCAAGAAAGAGGTAAAGATTTGTTTGTCAAACATTCCTTTCACATCATAGATTGCAGATAAATGAAAACAAAATTAGTTTGCATTATATCTCCTGATAATGCCAATTTTGAAATTTAAACTCTAGGGGACAGTGTTTAATAATTAAAAATAAAAGAATGTCTAAATATTTTGATATGTAGGGTTTAAATTTGACAATGAAACTTTGCATGCCGCCATTACTGCTAATACTTCAAATGATGCAACAATTTTAGAATGTTTGGGGAAAAATTGGGGATGATGCTTAACTTGTCAAATTTCCCTTTTAACTTCTAGTTTTTGCCCATAAAATGTGTTAATGTGTGGATTTTCAAAATAGATACCCTGGCTATTTTGCAGTAATTCTCTATAGACAGCTAGTCCATCTAGATGGACCTCACGAGCGAGCGGCGTCTCACGCTTCGTGTTCACTTGCAAGGTCCATCTAGATGGACTATAGGCAGCAGACAGCAAAGATTTAATAATTATCCTTGCTTGATATGTTAAATCCGTTCTAATAATAGTTTTCAGTCAAATATAAGGATGAAAGTTTTGTCAAATGCCTGGTCTTTGCCTTCCTAAATCTTGATTTTAAGATTCAAGCTCTACCTGTATCACCTAAGAGTGGAAGCAAAGCTATTTTCCCCATCTATTTCATCAGCATGCAGGTGATAGAAATTACTTCATGATAACGAAGTACTTTCTGAATTCATTTTTATCAAATTATTTAAATGAGGTTATCTATGGTCAAATTGAGTCCATTAGTATATATTAGTTGTTACATTTCCAGCTGTGTCAACAATTTATACAAATAATTAGTACAAATACATATGTAAACATAAATCACAGCATATCACCATAAATAATCTCTCAGGTCATCCTATTGTTTATGCAATCTATCACCAATCACTTCTTGTCATCTACGATTCCATCTTTTTACCATGACATTGACCGTAATGCATCATATTTCTTCAAGCTGTAAGATGATATTTTAGATTAGAAAAACTAAAGTACAAATGGTGTCCAATTCCAATCAGGTTAATGTCCAAGAATTCAGATCAGTTTAGATCCTCTGTTGTATAGATTGACCCACATCATGACATCTTCGTTGCATATAAGTGACCCCTCATATCGAAAGGTACCTTAAGGTTGGCATAGTATATTATGAGATACGGGCCATTGAAGCTGAGCCTAATCAAAAATCGTGTCCAAGGTCAAATCAGAAAGGATATAATGAATCGTATTCTATCATATTAATCAGGTTCCAACATCCAAAACATAAGAAAAATGTGTAAAAAACCAAGATAAAAATCCTATCTTCATTAAAGTTTTGCTTCATACAAAAACCTTTAAACTTGATTTTCTCAGAACTATATTTTTCCGAATCAGCCCGATGCCTTTTGCCAATTTGGATGTAACTTTGCAAACGAACACCCAATAACCAAAAGTAAGGTGTTATTTTAAAGCTTAACTTAAGTTAAAATCTCAGCTTTCAGATGAGACCAAAAAATTAATTTTGAATTTGGGACCTTTAAGGTACCCTTCTATATGACGGGTCACACATGTAGATTATGGATAGAAATCACTCCTCTTGGTGGGTCTGTATCTATTTATATGACCAAAGCTATGTATCAAATTTCATTCCTATAAATCGATTCTCCAGGTCAATGCCTTGAATTTGGGTTTAAAAATGTTCAATTTACCATCTTCTAGAACTTGTGCAGTTGATATAAAATTTAATCAGGTTAATGTTAATACCTCACTCAGCAAGGATTATGATGGATATGATGGATTGACCCATTTAAAACCAACGTGCTCCACTGATATGTAATAAACCAGTATATCCCTGGCATTTCATGATAGATTTCATTTAATAAATGGCCATAAGAGATACACCAGGATCTTCTATTGTTATGACAATCTTTAATAAATTAGTCTAAATTTAGTCGGTTCATTCATTCATCATTTGCTTGACACTGACATTGACCGAAGGTTTCAAATTTCCGCAAATTGTAAACTGAAGCCTTAAGTCAATGCTTGCTTTGCATGCATGAATCCTCAAATTTATAAGGATGCGTGTCCAGAACGTGTCCACTGTTGAGTTGAATACACAGCTATCCAGGACAGACTAGTGGCCTAGCTAGCTAGTGGTATAAGATCCTAACTTTCAAACATCAGCCATTGAGAGTCAGTAGTTCAAATCTGCAGAGCTGCAAATGTTATCTCCTTGAGCAAGACATGGACCTTGTGTGCTCCCCTCAACCCAGGCGGCGAAAATAGTACAGACATTCTTAAATGTTGGGATTTGGAAGCTAACAGATTTGCCTAGGAGAAGATATTTTCTCCTTTACAGCAATATTACAATTGTTATATTTGGTCTTTTGAAAGCAGAGAATTGTGCAGGAAATTTGAAAATATCTCTTAATTATTGTCATTTGAATGGAAATTAACTTTTGAATTAATTAAATTTAATACAAAATTGCCAAAAGTTTTTTCACCCAGCCTAGATGTTATGATATAATAAACTCAATTTCAATTAAATATCCCTAAATGATATTCCAGGGCATTATTTATTTTTACAATATTAAACAACCAGTTCAATTGTATTAATTCCATATTCCATTTTAGTATGCATTAGTCAACCCTGACATTGACCGTAGGTGTCGGGTTACAGTTTATTGTCACCAGAGACCCCTGGCCGCAAATGCATGCATGATGTATATGATATAAGATGTGTCCACACATCTTGATGCAACTGGATGTAACATATCATTGGGGATCTCTAAAGATTGGACCCCCATAATTTCTGACTTTAGAGCTTCCAAAGCATGGTCCAAGCATCTCACCATGCAAGTGGCATCTAGTCCATCCAGATGGACCTGGCAAGCGAACGCGGAGAGCTCGTGCCTACGGCGCTCGCTTGTGAGGTCCATCTAGATGACTAGTAGCATCATGCAATCATTTCACTAACAGATATTGTATAGTTTTAAAATAGTTGCGTTTTCTGGATAAATTCATCCCATTTTAGGAAATCTATTTATGAAAATTTTTTGTTGTTTTTGCCAAATGTTTGTAAAATTGGCCAAGGACAAAAATGTTTGCTGTTCACACATATTTAGATGAAAATTGACAAATGATTTAACTGTCAGAAGTACAATTTTAGGAGGTTCGGCTCTTCTCTTTTCATCAGAGTTACAGGAAGAGTGGACAACACTGCTTTCAACAGACAGTAATCGGTCAAGTATATCCGTTTAATAAGTGATAGTGTGGACGCAACCATAAATTTTAATCAGGCTAATGACCAAAATTCAGTCATTGTGAATTATTGTTGTACATGATAGATTGACTCTTAAAAGCTACATCTTTATTGAATTTAATTATGTAGGACCTCAGTTCATCTTACTTGATTTTTGCTGCTAAAATTGGAGTCGTAGGCATTGAAAATTAATAGTACAAGATCGGTACCAGTTAGAGAAGCCTTCACCTCGAAGAATATGCCTAGGATGATGATGAATATTGCAGATCTTGGTAAGATGTAAATAAAAGATGAAGATAATATCAAACTTGCCGCATGCATTTATGAGTATTGTTCTAATTTTTATGCCTATTGTTTACTAAAAGGTTTCAAATAATACATGTGTTCTATTTCAATAACAAAATCTAAATATGGTCACCATAAATGGACTTTATGGGCATGAATAAATGAAATAAAATAAATAAATATGCATTTATCAAAACTAGATGTCAACATTATTTGCTTATCATCAGTAACAAAAACAAATCCATTTTGTTTTCAGGAGTTCAAATCTTTCAAGCCTGATGTCAGCCTAGGAATATTTATTTTTCAGATTAAAAGTGACCATTTATTTATAAACAATATTTTTGTTTGTTGTGATAATTCATTTTTGTAAAATGAAAAAGTATCATCTGACCCGGCATCGTGCCTGGCGTAATAGATATAAACTGAGTTCTAGATTTTGAGTGCGTATCAGTGTACAGTAACCGCTGTGTGTAGTAATGGTACTGGTGAAATGTAATGCGGAATCCCAGATCACTGCACTGGCTGGTGTTGCACTAAAGAGGGCAGTATTGCTGCCCAGATACAATGTGGAAGAATGCTAATTCTAAACTACCAATAGGAACCTGGGAAAGAATGTAGACTATTTTTGAAAGGCAAATTTTGCAGGTAGCTTCAAAAATGTGTCTCAACTTGCAGCTTCAAGAGCATGTTTCAACCGGTCAGGTTTCCATACAAACCTATGGGAAATATATCTATGATTGCAGAGGAAAAAAGTTGCTGTCTTTTTAAAAACTTTTTGCGAAGTTTGATGACAGTGATGACTCAAACGATGTAAATCAACTTAATCAGCTTTTAAAACAATTTCATACGCACAAATAGAATATACTAAAATGTTTCATTTGCTTCTCTATCCCTATAAACCATAAATATGGAGTTTACATGCACTTTGATGCTTGGTTTTCTAAAACACCATGCATTTTGTAACACTATTCGGACAGCACAAAATTTGCTGAACTTATATTTGAACGACTCAAAACTTGATGTAGGTTAGTCTGAAAAAGACTGTCCCAATCTTGCAAATGTTTTGGATGCATACACCAGCAGCATATATCAAGGGTTCAGTGCCAGAAACTGTCAGCAATGTTTGTGGCTTTGACTTTGGCATTCAGAATTCAGGTAATCCAACCTATTATATGTTGTGCACCATATTGGAAGAAAACTCAGTGACTTAAGGACCCAGTGGTGTGTTGCAACAAATATTTATCAATTTCAACATAGCGACTAACAAAGTATGGTTCGATAATGACACAATGTACTGTCATCATGAAGCGAATTAAGTTTCGAGATTGGTTAACATGCATAGCCTACAATTAATGAACTCTACTGCTACTGATGTCTTCTCAAGGTCCTTTATATATTCTCTATCCTTCTTTTATCATCCTTTTGGAATTGCTTTTCAATATGTTCTATCCTACTCTCTTTTATCATCCTTTTTGAATTACTTTCCAATATCAGGAGCCAATTGATTGATGTAGACACTATTTTCCAACCTTGAAACAAATCTAGGATAGCGGTAGCACAGAAATGAGCAGCTAAATATATATGCAATTATGAAGCACTGTCAAAGTGCTGTAGAGCTTGCTACTTGTACTTGTAATATTGACTAAAAGACGGCTAATAATGAAATATTTTCAGACAAGCAATATTTGATCAATCTCTGAGAGAAAGCAGGTTACTTAGGTGAAGGTTTTGTACTAGATTTGTATAATGCTGTAGCCGCTTTTATACTGACAGCTAATGATGTTATTAACAAATATAGGATGTTATTGCTATTTTGAGTTACTATTTGTGAATAACAGCTTTTTCATTTAGAGTACTTAGCGTAAAAGCCATATTTTTGTATTGAGTTTGAGGAATATATTAACTTGTTCAATTTTAGAAATTCCAAGTAGATATTTTACAAGCTATATGTACTAAGCTATACTGAAATAAATGGCAGTTTGAGATGTATTCATAGTGATGTGGTGAAAATTTGTCATAAGACATGCAAGTTCAGAATGAAAGTAATTTTAGAGCAGAATTTGGATATTTGCCAGCTTAACATTTAAATTTGTCAGATAAAAGGATTACCTACCCATTGGTGAAAAAATTCAATAAGCGCAATCAATAAAATTGTGGACTTGACAATTCCTTGATGATAAGTTAAAAGTGCTAGCTCAATATCTATTACTGTGATCCCTTCCTGAAAAATCGTAAGCTATGTTACCCCCTGAAGGAGGTGTCACAATCAAAGGTATGGCTTAATCATGTGATCCTGAAATCAATAGCTTAACCTTGAACCTGAGGGAGGCAAATGGGATTGAGATGAAGATGGAAATCCTGTAACAGACAGTACGGCAGTCTCATTATACATTCCAAATCCTATTTACTCTCACAAAGGGCATCACGTCTAAATTGCAAAATCTTGTTCTCTCCTGATGTGCTAGCCACTATGCATCAAGTGGCTTTTAAGCATTTTTCAAGTTACATTTTCACAAGTTGGTGAGTGCATTTGCATTTGAGCTGCTGGTAAAGTGTCATATGTCACTGTTTAATCCAGTTGCTACCTCTTATACCAGTTTCACCTAGAGGGATTTATTCCAATTTTTCTTACCAATTTTCTTAATGACATAACCAACATGATTTCAGGGGTGCTTAATTATAATGTAGTGGTGTATAACCTTCGTCTTCATGTCATATACAGTGCCCTTAAGATATTCGTAATATTTGCATGTTTGAATGTAATTTGTAGTAAAATATTAAAGATGCTACGGTATAAGTGATTTAGGGAGATATCAAATTGCATAGCTGTAGTGTCATTTTCCATCATGAAAATGCATGTATGTGGTGTTTTCTTGGTAATTTTATGGATGGTATGTTATGAATCCACTTGACGTTATGTGTGAATGAGCTCTTGACTTGTATGAAAAGAGAGCACAGGGCACTTTATCCGCATTGTGTGGACAGTCGGTATAGTATCTTGTCCTTTTTTTTTTTTTATAAACCACATTAGTACATTTGGTTCATATAACCGTCATGGTTTGTAATTGTGAATTTGACGTATATCAGTTTTGAATTATTTTGCAGAAAACTGAAATGACTAGCATAATTTTATGGAAGTCAAAAATTTGTTACTGTAATTAATAACTATAACCAATGATATGATTTTCATCATCATCATCATCATCATCATCATCTTCATCTTCATCTTCATCTTCACCTTCACCGTCTTGGTCTTGGTCTTCATCTTCATCTTCACCGTCATCTTCATCTTCACCTTCATCTTCACCTTCATCTCCACCTTCAACTTCATCTTCACCTTCACCTTCACCTTCACCTTCACCATCATCTTCATCTTCACTGTCATCTTCATCTTCACCTTCATCTTCATCATCACCTTCATCTTCACCTTCACCTTCACCTTCATCTTCACCTTCACCTTCATCTTCATCTTCACCTTCATCTTCATCTTCATCTTCACCTTCACCTTCACCTTCATCTTCACCTTCACCTTCACCTTCACCTTCACCATCACCATCATCTTCATCTTCACCTTCATCTTCATCTTCACCTTCATCTTCATCTTCATCTTCATCTTCACCTTCACCTTCGTCTTCGTCTTCATCTTCATGTCGTCATCGTCTTCATCGTCTTCATCGTCATCTTCATCTTTATCTTTATCCTCATTTTCACGATCTTCATCTTGAAAACTTTGTTGTTTTGACTTAACCACAAAACTTAGTCAGAATATAAAGCGCACATCATCGATTCTAATGAATAGACCACATGATCACTGGAAATCAATTTTAGTGACCCTTAACAGTGTTGTCCCGATCTAATCATAGAGAATAAATCATTTCACTGTCTCCATGCTCAAAATAACCTTTTGTAAAAATGGTAGAATATTTATCACAATTCATATTTAATTCATCTAATTTCATTTAATAGCAACTCTCTGTCTGGGCGTATTGAAGATACCTCTTAAATATTAACAACATTTACAAGTTGGTCATTGTTGTGATATTAAAAATCAAAGTGTTTTTCAAGAATTGCAAAAAAGAGTATACAAAGTTGTAGGTATGTGATATTGTCACCTGGTCTATTAATTTCTTTTTATAATATATTTTTAATGATGTTTCTTAAATTAATGTCATATTTTGAACGGTTTTATTGAAGTTATTTCTCATATCTTTAATATTAAGAGGAATTCCAACATAATGAAATCATCTTATATTCCTTCTCAAAAAATGGCAATTAATACCAAATTTTGTATGTGTGAGATTGTCATCTGTTGTATTGCCTGAGGTGAAAATTACTAATGTAA